>WOGJ01252580.1:0-14985 GCA_015342185.1 Leptinotarsa juncta
TCTTTCATTGTGATATAGCACGCACTCGGTGAGAATATGTTTGACACTTTGAGGACTATCACACACTTCACATACTGGGGGATTTTCTTCAGATAGTAGGTATCCATGGGTGAGACGAGTGTGGCCTAGACGAAGACGAGATAAAATGACCTGGGCTTTTCTTTCATTGGGGTTGTTTTTCCAAGGAGATACTGACTGTTTTATCTCATGAAGTTTTGCTGACGAACTATTCCATTGTGATTGCCAACTATTGATGATCGTTTGCTTGTATAGAGATTTCAGATCCGTATGAACAGCAAGTAACACTGTATCTGTTAGCGGTTTAGTAACTACTTCTTTCGCTAGTTTGTCAGCTCTTTCATTTCCAACTATGCCAATATGTGAAGAGACCCACATAAACTGGATGCAAATATGTTTTTGATGTAGTAGGTGGAGAGGCTGTTTTATGCGAAGCAAGATGGGATGATTGGTGTATAGTTGTGTAATTGTTTCGAGAGCGTTCAGTGAATCTGTGACAATCAGACATTTTGGGATGTTCTTTTCCTCCATGTACTTTAGTGCTCTCCAAATAGCGTATAATTCATCTGTGAGTATTGTGTTTTCTTTCGATAATTTAAATGAACAGCTGAAATCAGAGCTGGTGAAAGCTGCCCCTACTCCATCTTCCATTTTAGATGCATCAGTGTATAATGGAAAGAAGTCTTCGTATTGCTCCAGAAGATGGTTGAATGCTACATTGAACATCCTGTGATTTGTATTTTTTTCTCAAATTGTATCAGTATATATTCAATGTTGGCTCGGGGGATTATCCAGGGGGCAGAGTTGTATACGATTGTCCCATATTCCTATTTAGACCTGATCAGTGATCTATAAATTAACATTAACATCGATGAGTCTGAACCCCAGGTTCGAGAGGCAATTGTTTTCAAGAGGTTGAGTCCATTCTGACAAGTCATTTTTAAATATTGGACGTGGAGTTTTCAGTTCAATTTTTGATCAAATATCAGTCCTAAGATTTTGATGTACTCAACGTATTCAATATTCTGTTCATATATTTGTAGTTTGGGAGGGGTTGCTTTGGCTCTTTTAGAGAAATGAATACATTTGGTCTTTTTTTGAGAAATATTCAATCCAGTTGAATCAGACCATTTCTCTAAATTGTTGAGAAATTTCTGTGAGAGGTTCTGAATGTTGACGACATTCTTTCCTGTAACAAAAACTACAAGATCGTCAGCATAGAGTCTCGCTTTAAGAGGAGCCCTAGAGTCGTTGATTATATCATTAATGGCAATCAGGAATAATGTGGTACTCAGAGAAGAACCTTGCGGTATTCCATTTTCTTGGATCCTGTTGAGAGATATACAGCCGTTTGTGCGAACTCAGAAATTGCGATATTTCAAATAGATAGCAATAAATTGCAAGGAATTTCCTTCAAGTGACCATGTTTGTAGTGTGCTAATAATTGCTGGCCTCCATACAGAGTCATATGCTCTTGAAATATCGATAACTATTGCGATGCAGTCTTGGTCATTCGCTAAAGATTCGTGTATTTCTGATTCAAGATCTACTAGATTATCAAGTGTTGATCGTCTTTTCCGGAATCAACTCTGTTGTGGTATAAGTAGTTTTCTGTTTTCTAGAGTCCACATTAATCTCTTATTTATGATTTTATCATTTACTTTACACATGGCACACGAAAGTGAAATTGGTCTGTTAGACTCTGGATATGATTTAGATTTGTCTGTTTTATGAATAGAAATAATGATTGTCTCAGACCATATACGAGGAAAGACATGTTGACTCAAAATGACGTTATACATTTTAATAAGCAGTTCTTTAGCATTTTTAGGCAACATTTTGAGGAAGAGTATTGGAATATCTTCTGGTCCAGGAAATGAGTCCTTTATGTTCTGAAATGGAACAGTTAATTGGGTCATTTGGATTTGTTGCCTTCTCGTCTACTGAAAGTTGTGGCATCTCTTTTCCTGATTTTTGTTTCAAGAACTCAGCTCCATAATTGTTGTTACTGGAATAGTGATGGAATGTTGATGCAAAAACTTCAACTATTTCTTGTGGCGAAGTGACGATCTTTCCGTCGTGTTTTAAATAACTTATAGGTTTGTAGTTTGATGTCTTTGATATTTTTCTTATCATTTTCCATACTTTGCCAATAGATGTGGAACTGTTGATTTTGGAAACATAGTTCTTCCAACATTCATGTCTGCTCGTTTCCAAGATGTTCATAGCTGTAGTTCTCAAACGTTTGAATTCTATTTGATTTTCTGTGGTTTTATGTTTGTTGTAAGTATTAAAAGCATTTTTTGATAGTTTTATGGCAGTGTGACATTCATTGTTCCACCATGGTAGTGGACAATGTTTATTGAGGGAGCTAGTTTTCCCAACACATATCTCAGCAGCGTGGATTATCATTTGAGAAAATTTAGAGATCATGGCGTCTATATTCAAGTTCAACATTGCATTCGTGTCAATTTCTGCAGTTTCATTTTCAATAAGTGAAGTAAATCGGGTCCAGTCTGCTTTTTTGAGAGACCATTAATGGGTGGTAGCGTAAGAGATTTTAGATTTTTCGTTAGTGATTATAATTGGGTGGTGATCACTACCATATAACTCTGGAATTACATCCCACTCCAGTACCGCAGATAAGTATGGTTCGCAAATAGAGAGATCGATTGCTGACGATTCGCCGTTTGTAACGTTGAAACGGGTATTTCTTCCATCATTAAGGAGATAACGATTGAAATTATTCTTGATGGATTCAATTTTGTGACCCTTTGGATTTGTTTTCTTGGAACCCCATATCTGATTGTGTGAATTGAAATCACCAATTATTAAACGCGGTGGAGGTATTTGGTTGACTAGGTTGTTGAGTTCGTCTATTGGTGGATCTTGATTAGGAGGTATATGTGTTTTTATTCATTTCATTAAAGTCTTCTTCGATAGATATTACATTATAAAAATCATTTTAACTCAACAAATTTTTTCGAATGTAGTATCAATATATATTATCAATTTATGAATTCAGTTACTTATTTGAAATTGACTGCTTTCTTCCTTTCTCTGAAAGATTTCTATATTTTTTGTGAGAAGATGGAAAAGTAAAGAACCAAAGCCTTTTTTTCCAAAATTTAATCTCTCCTGAAAATATAACCTTTCAATGCACTTTGATTATTTATCTTATTAATCCATTTCAAAATCTCTAGCAATGAAAATCAAGCAAAATTTGTAGGAAAGTTTAACATACTACTTAAGAGCACAAAGGAATTTATGCAAATTTATGGTAACCAATATCAACAATACCAAAAATACCAACAAAAGTTTATTGAATACAACTTTACTACGGACAACTCATTTTGAAATTTCGGAGTGGAATCAGATATTGGATTATCTTTCAATCATTCGAATCAACTCTGAGGTATTGTAGATTTTTCGGGTACATTGGTTGATACCTATGATTTTAACTTTCCGATGGATAAGTATATGGACAACAAATGATTCGTGGATTTCACGTTCCATTTAGTTGAATATGTTATTCAAAATATGATGGAACTTCCGCATTGATTTATTTGCATCTTTTGACCTTCTGTAAATTTCTGCAACTGGGTCAAACCATCACAGCAGAGAACGATCGTTAGAAAATGTGGAAATGATAGAAAGTAATAAACAACTTCATACAATCAATTTATTTTCTATTATTAAGAATCAGTACACCATTTAATGTGAATTATGGTATTTCCTATTCCTCATCCTACAGTGTCATATCGTATGAAAATTGAAAGGATCTGAACTGTTAAATTAGATTTCTTAAGCGAGAAATCATCGACAAATCCCACTCAGGTATCACCAGTGTAACATCGCACCAACGAAGTACAAAATACTTTCAATTTTACTTCTATTCTAGGATGGTGGTGCATAACATTAAATTTGCGCCATTTTTTGTGGAATCTCTCTCAATATCAACTAGTTAATAAAAAAAACACACACTCACATAAAGCCTCTTTGGGTGGTTCATGATCAACCATAGGTTTCGTTGATCCGATGCGTCTTCAACACCAACACTTATATCTTAAACTCCCCTGTACCCAATACCGGCTTACGATTTCACTACCGATTTTCATTAAAATTCGCACCACACGCTTAGGCAAAATGTTTCCCCTATTCAGGCCACCTTTCTCAGCCATGAAGGCTGAGGGATGAGATCCCCGATCTCGTCTTGACGGGCTCCGATGACCGACTTTGTGTTTCTGTCGCAAAACATCCCGAACCTCATTTCAGCGTTTTTTAACTTTCCCAAGCGTATGATCATCGGCAGGATGAAATATATACAATTGTTTAGTCTAGCCCAACTTTTCCCCACAACGACAGTTATAAAGTAGTTCAAACCATTTTTCATCTGGGAAAATAACATTTTACGTTAACCATCGCAATGGCAGTTATTACAACCTTCAAGGCCAAACTGACGCAGTCACGACAACGTGATGTGACGTCATGATCATTCCAAGTCAACCACCGAAGTCGAACTCGACACCATGCGATGACGCTACGGAAGAAAACGTGCCACGGGTTCAAGGCCTCTTCATGATCGTTCAAGGTCTACTATCGAGTTCAAACTTCTCAAGATCATGTAACGACGTCACGAGTGGTGTGGAGATAAAGCACTGCGAGGTCACGCCATATGATATGATAATTCAAAGTCTAACGTCGCAAGGTCATACTCAATACCACGTGACATTACCAGTGATGGATGGGTGTGATGAGAACTCTCTCAATACAATTATGCTTTGCAACAATTCACTATATATCTCACATCATCGTTCAAACACGCTCTCACCGCCTTTCATTGAAGATAATTACATTTCTAAAGAAAGTAACTTCAAATGCTCAAGCCAGTCTAGAATATACCAACACAGTTGGTTGAATGGACTGACGCCTATCAGAAAACAACTATTCCCCACTGATTCAAATGTCACTTGGTTTGATCGAATAGAATGAATATTCATTGAGAGCGTGTTTGGAAATTTGAAGCTGAACATTTGCACTAGGAATATATTCAATCGATGCTAAATCGATGGTTTGAGTTAGGTGACATCACACTCATCCATCACTCATGACGTCTTATGATCTTGCGACGTTCGACCTTAATGACCTTGAACGATCACACATCATATGACGTTACTTTGCGATGCAACCCAGCTAAACCACTCGTGACGTAGTCGCATGATTTTGAGTATGACCTCACGAAGTTTGAACATGAACGAGTATAATGCGACTTCTATTCCTTCACCTACAACATAATTCATATAATTCAATGTTCATATAAAAGTAGATGTTTCTAGATGATTTTCATTCATTCCTACTGTTTCAAATTGATGGAAATCTAATAATATAGACTTCGACGAAGAGAATCGTCTGTAATGTCACAATCCATGTTATACGAAAATGATAGAAAGTAATAAGTAAGTTCATACAATGATTTATTTTCTATTATTTGGAAATAGTATAAATTCAGTAAATAGTACAAACTAAATTTGTCAAAAATATTTGTTAAATTCTCACAGAAAGAATAATTTCACATATGAGTTGGTCACAATAGTCAATTAATTCACACTACGGTGTAATCGTAATTTATTCTTCTCGTATTCCTTGTTCTATTCTCCTCGTTCTTGCTAATAAAATTTGTGACCCGTTAACGCATCTAATACAATTCTCAGCATCACTCCTGGAGTAGTATTTAACGAGGCAAACTATATTTGAGTTTCTTTTGAATGACGTGCTGCTCATCAAGATCCTCCTTATCTCTCCAAATCTTGAAAACACGTGGTAGACTTCCTCCGTGGTTGCGCATGAAGGTACATTATCTACGAATAATGTAGTTGTGAGTCCTAATAGTCTTTGCTTTTCATCTTTGGAATAATCAACGAACCTATTTCGATGTTTGCTAAGAGCTACCGTGAATGTAACATGCAAAGCCATGATAATATATTTTTTTTGTAATGGAATATAGTATCAGCTGTTGAGTGCTAACTGTGACTTCTTGCTTTCTGATGATAAGTGAATAGAAATGAAAGTGGAATCCCTCCTTTTATATTAGTGTTCAGGTACTCAGGTACTGAAGGTACCTGATCAAATGATAATTTCAATTGATCATTTGTAACTGGACAAAAAAATCATATAGTCCTTGCATATATTAATTACTTATAATTACATGAATTATAATCTGCTTATATGTGAATTCATTCTTTCTGTAAGAATTAGAAAAATATTTTGACAATATCAGTTTGTACTATTCACTAAGTTTATATGAATTCAATGTTATAGAATAAATTGTCTATATGAAGTAACCCGTTACTTTCTATTATTTTATTATATTATAGATTGTGAAAATTTACAGAAAATGTGCAGGTAATACTTAGCAAAAAACAATATATCGATTCCTTTCAAAGTGCATCTATATGGGCCATGTCACTAACACAAGTCAGAAATATTTGTATTTACGATTCTCAGATCAGTCATACAGAGTCTGTAAACATGTATTCCAGATGAAGCTTTTTCGTTAGATACTCAATTTAATTTAGGTATATTTTAAAACGAAAATATTATTCATATTTCGTTCCTGAAATACAAACTGAGTAGAGAAAAGTATCTTCTGTATAATTCAGTGTTCATATAGGAGTATTTTGTTTCTAAAGAATATTTTTCTTTCGTGTAATTCAATGTTTATATGAAAGTAGCTGTTTCAGGAGGACTTTCAGTTTGTGTCTGAAAGTTACTTCTTTGCATGATCTACACATCCATGTATAAAGGTACTTATTTTCAAATTGATTACTTCCTTCCTTTGTTTTGAAGATTCCCTCATCCTTTTTTTGTATCGAAATGGAGTAGTAGAAAGCCAAAAACTTCTTTTCTTAACATTCATCATTAATGTTTTATTTTATTTCATTTGAAAATCCATTGTTGCATTGCTAGGTTATTCTACTTTTGACAGAAATCTTGATACGTAAAGAAGTTTTGTAAGAAGAACTTTTTTCGAGAAGTAATCGAAGACTTAAAAACTGAAAAGTAATTGCTGTTCTGAAAGGAAGGTGAAAATCTCAACTAACGTAAGATCAGAATTTGAAATCTGATACGTAGGGAAGTATCATTTACCACCCCAAATTTCTCATTTTGAATGATACTGAATAATTTCATCAAATGAAAGGGTTTCAGGTAAAAAACGAGAGGTGTATGTTTCATGTTTTACAGTTTCTTTGATCTTCAACTGAAGAATGTTGAGTTTTTGTAAATTTTCAATATTTCAATGAGAATAAAATTTATATAACTTCAGTTATAGAGAAAAGCATCGGCTGCTGGTAATTTTAAAATATATATTTTGTTGTAAAAATATATGAAAAAAAAAACGAAAATTCGAGAGCAACGAATTTCGGGGACTTCTAAATGAATATCCAAATTAATCAGAATCGAATTTTCAACTCCAGAGGAGCCTTTTCTTGTAATTTTCAGAATTGCAATTATTTTTCATTACCCAATACCTACATTATTCTTTTATTATAACACGCTTTTAATCAACGGCCATTTATTATATCGGTTAGTTTGAATGTTAGCTAATAGTAGTTTGAAATTGAATTTTGAACTTGTCGATCAATTGAACATCGTGTTCTCGTGATAATGTGCGACTCGTTTCAAGTTCAATATAACGGACACCATGAAATGGTAAATATATCAACAAAACGACGTCATCTTAAATTCAATATGGCGGATGCCGCAAAATGGCGATTTACCGTTTCTATAGTAACAATTATGATATGGGTATCAGATGATAGCGTTTGATGTTCGGTTTACGCGAATTGATAACAAATAAAAAATTGTTGCGTATCCACCTTGCAAGTTTAGTGAAATTACCCAGTACCCACTTCTATAAACATATCAAAACAATTTTGAATTGAATTGAAGGGGTTATATTTTTTAGGAGTGATTAATTTTTAGGAAAGAAAGTTTTTGACTTTCTACTTTCTATCAAGATGGAGTAGTAGAAAGCCAAAAACTTTCTTTCCTGAAAATTTTGAATTGTAATCATTAATGAAGATATTCGGTAGATAGGTAGGTATAATTTAATTACAATTGATTATTCTGACAAAATTATTTTATTCTTTTCATTACAATAACTCAGTACGCTTCAACAAGAGCTTGATTTGAATTTGTTTTGCCGTCTCAAAACATTCATATTCTGAAATTCGTCATCAGTGAAAAGTGATGTTCAACATGGGGTCACTTGACCCATGAATTTACTAAATATTTTTTGTGTTAGTATGTGCATGTTCATTCACTAAAATTTGACATTTTTGTGTCCCTTCTGATGTCTGTTTGTTTTTGACATCAATAAAAATTAAATCGATGATATTTATAGTTTTTGAACAACTGAAATGAGGAGATGGACTCATGAAACACAATCACATTGAATTTTGAAAACAATTCAAAAATATGTCAGTTTGAAAACACACAATGAAAATAAAAATGTAAAATTACATTAAATACGTTGGCAATTAGTCAACGTTTGTTATCTACTTTTTACATTCGATTTGGTATAATACACACTTGATGTAAATTTCATTACAAGATAATTTATGTGAATATACTCATTAAATTCCTGAGTTTCTATGGAATTTACGTATTGAAGTTTAATAGATGTGTGAATTTTATTGTACGAATTTAGACAAAAAATGTAAATTTATTAATAGAATTTCATTGTAGAGGGTCCAATTTTGTAAAAGTACATTGTAAATGTTCAAATTTCAGAAGTAAGTTTAAGTTTGATATGCTGAAGGTCCACTGAACCCAAAAAGAATCAATTGGAGAAATTGATTCCTACTTCTATCAGAAAGAAATTTGAGATAGAAATGTAAACATCAGCGGAGCCTTCATTAATATTGTTTAATAATGGTGAAATATTCAACTAATTCATAATATTATGAGAAAAACGTAGAAAAACCTCACGAAGTCTATTAATTCTAGTAGGTAAGGCAATGTAAATATTAAAATGCATTTGAAAAACTTTTACATTTTATTGAATTTTAATTTTTTTTCCATTACTGTTTGGGTACTAAAATTTTCATTATGGAATAAAAAACTAAAGTCAATAAATGATAAATAACATACTTATATGGCATCCAGAATATTCTAATCAAAAGTCGGCAATTTCGATGTTGCGTTAATTGATAATTTCGTATTGAATAAACTTTTTGGTCCACTGAATATTAATTAAATATGTCAAGTGTTCGGTGAATGTAATTTGTTTCCAACAAAGCTACGATTAACTCCTTACCCAACATTTCTAGTAATACGATGAAAAATAATAAAATTCTCCATGCTTTTAACAATCATAATAAATCATTGCGCCGTACGAGTTCTCGTACGAGAATGCATGTTTATGTTAATGTTTTCACACTCTTTCGGCCCAACGTATGATAATATACATCGATTGTCAAGATTCCATTTGATTCCGATGAAAATCAGTTAGAAAATCTCTAATCTTTGGAATGTGAGAATTTCGATATTTTCTCTGATATATTATTTGAATGATATAAAAAATATTGATGTTTTTTGTACGTGAGACTGAAAAAACAAGTGAATCCATATCCATTTTAAACTACGCAAATGTAACAAACGACTAACTGAAAAGGTTAGAAAGTTTCTGCAAAATAAACTTGAAAAATATAATTAATTGACTGAACGGAAGTTTTTGCCCACTTAGTAGGATGAAGATGAAAAAAAATATATACAGCACTAAAGCACAGTGGATAATGATATTATTATTATTATTTTCATTTGTAACTCCTTGATAATTTCTCATTTTTTCAAATGGTTAATTTACGAAAAAACTTTTATTAGGGAAAACTGTTCGGTTTGCTGTTTTTTCACATTTTTGTAGCTTATTTGATAACATAGGAAGGTCCAAAGTGTCTATTCTACTACCTACTGTAAACAAAAACGACTCTCCTCCACAGGAAGACTTACCAAGTTGTGTCTGATCTGGAATCCTGGCTACACTGGCCTGGAAGGCAATGGTGCTGCTGACTCCCTTGCAAAGGAGGGTGCTGTAAGCAGCTTCATCGGACCAGAACCTGTTATTGGCATCGCTTTAGGCTCTGCCAAACAAAGACTGAACACCTGGATGGCAAGAAGATTCATAGACTTCGGCAAAATTTTCTAGGATTGACTCACTCCAAGGCATTCATTCATCCTTTGAAGCTTGGAACCAAACAGTTGTTGATCTACAGTAGGGATGAACTACGATGTCTAACAGGCCTCCTTATAGGTCACTGTCGCCTGAATAATCATATGCAGAGACGCGGACTATCAGAAGACAGTATGTGACACCTCTGTTTGAAAAATGATGAAACATTAGAGTATATATTTTGTGCCTGCCCAGCTGCAGAACGAATTAGATTGTCAGAGTTTGGTAGAATCACACTTTCCCATCTCACCTGAAAGATCACTCACCATTTAAACTAATCGGCTTCCAGAGCTTCTTCCCTATCCGAAAATATTTTATTAATATATCTGTAATATACAGTTGGTTTCTGCCAATCTCTTCACACATGAATCAATGGCCTACAATAAGGTCACATAGATCCATCGGCAAGGCTGGATCTATGTGACAAGCCTGGATCATGACAAGCCTGTCATGAGTCTGAAACTGTATACACTTGCACCAGAATATGAAGGTGTTTATCATCATCCAGAGGATACAGTCCCCTAAACTCGATTAGGACTGTAGAAGGCAAGTCGTAGTTGACTGTAGGTCATTCCAACGGATTCGTTTCGGTTTACAGATCTTTCGATAAGTTCATGAGGATAAGTGTGGTTTGGTGTTGAACCCTTTCCAAGTCAGTTTTTGAAGAGGATAATTACCATACAGGGTAACTCAAATATGGTCCCCACCATTGGGATCTATTTAACTACAGGAGATCAACGGGATCAACAATATGATTTCTCAATATTCCTGCCAAGGGATTTATTTCCTGAGGAGTTTTGAGTGTGAGTTTCTTGAAAAATACGTGGGTTCATGTTTGTCCAACATCGCACATTTTGGCGGTCGACATTAAAGAACAAAGTGCATTGGTCACTAAAACAAGTACTTTTGATGCAGTTTCAAACGTTCGATCATCAATTCACAATACGGCATTCTTTTATTATGGTTATCTTCGTTTAATTCATGTTAATATCTTCAGTTGTTAGGGGTGAAACTTATATGATTTATCTTTCGTCGGTGGTTGTTGAGACATCGTTCTTACGAGTAACTGTTGTTGTAGACTATAATCCATTAAAGACGCAACCATTTCTTCTGTTTTTTATCCAGAATAGATTTCATAAGTCTGCAAAAAATAATGAGAGATGAGATGGTTTGTTTTTTGCGTTATACATATGTATTTGGGTATCCAATAATCTGCCATCATTGAGATCATCCATCTCCCTGGTATGTTTTTCCATTCCCTCAATATCTTGATTAAATAGTTCACCTTGTTCTTTACTCACCTTGCTTAAATTTTCTGGAAAGTAGTCAAGGTGAGAATGATGAAAATGTACTTTTGAAGTCATTTGGCAATCTGAAGTTTGAAATGCTTTCAACATTCTTTTGATGATTTGTTTGTAGTCAGGGTCTTTTTCATTGCGTAAAAAATTTGAAGGTAATCCACCCCTCTCTTTTGAGGATCCTTCATGGTTGTAATGTGGATCGTCCTTCAACTTTGTCTCTGAGAGGCCTGGAAACTTCGGTATTAGACATATGAAGCAATTTTCTTCTCTTGGAAGTGACTTTACAGTTTGATTCATCAATCTCAGCTTTATGTGAAATGGTGGTAGAAGAGCCTCATGTATAGGCACCAAAGTTTCATACTTCGAGGGAGCTTAACATTGGCGTTGGCCACTTTCTGATCCAGTGATTTGCTCGGTCTCTACTTTCCCACCGACACAAAAAGCAAAGGGATTTTGTACCCCCAGATTGTTGTCCGAGCAACAACTGTTTTATATTTTAAGTTGCAAAAATCTTGTAGGTTTCCTTGAGGTGTACGAAACAACCGACAGGAATGGAGGTATAGAAACCGCCATTTTGAAGCGGAACTGCTCTAAGGCTCTTTTCGAAGCATTCCACTGTGCTGGTTCATATTAAATGTGTCCATCAAATCTTCAATACTTGTCTCGGCATTCCATTTAGATTACAGGACATCGACTACGGAGGCACATCTTCACCGGCAACAGAAGGTTGCATATCTTAATAATGAGGATCTAGAAGTGATTTCGAATTGGGGTGAAAGTAACCAGATTCAATTCAATGCTGCAAAAACCCAGGCATTCGTTTTCTCCAAGAAAATGAATGTCTCCGAACCGCATATAATAATGTCAGGACAGCCAATTCCATTTTTTGCTTCGATAAGTCTGTTGGGGGTTGAAATGGATACCAGTATGTCTTGGCACAATAATATCGCTGGAATTGCAAAGGTTGCTTCTCTAAAGCTTAGAACACTGTTCCGAACCAGAAAACTGTACACACTTCAACAACTTTTGATGCTTCATAAAGCTCAGATCAGACCTTCTTTGGAGTATTGTTCTCATGTATGGAGCTCTACCCCCAAACATACCCTGGATTCCATCCAGAAAAGAGCCATTCGCCTGGTTCGAGACGATAACATCACGTGCAACCTTGATAGCTTGAAACATCGAAGAAAAGTTGGAGATTTGTCTCTCTTCTATGGATACCTGCACGGGAAGTGTTCAAGTGACTTGGCACATTTGATTCCACCAAGAGCGGTACATATCAGAAATACGCGACGACGAACTGTGGCTGCCTATCGTTTTGAGGTTCAACTCAGTACACCTCGAACTTTCCTGTTCAAGAACTCTTCCTTCTGAAGAACTGCGTTTATGTAGAATAAACTTCCTGAGAACGTTTTTCCAAATGAATTTAATCTCCAGCGATTCAAATCCAATGTTAATCCCCACTTTCGCACAGGCACCGCTCTTAGAGCACCTTAACGATTTTTCTGTAGTGATTGTGTTTTGTTCTCAAAAAAACTCGTCCTCTTGGGCAAAGTAGGGTATAGCAAGTTCTTTATTCAGAAAGTAATGATAGTTATGGCTTGTATACATTCAAAAACAGTAATAAAAACAAAATTTTATCATTTATAACTTGAAGTAAGCTGAAAAAACCGTTTTTCATAATATAATTTTTAGTTTTGCCAAATAACCTGATCTTTAGAATTTTGTTGAGTATTTTTTCAGTTTTCAGATCACCTAAATACATGGAAATAATTTGAAAATATACAGGCTATTTTTCTCTTGAAGATATTTGTTTTCTACCAGCTCCTCTAGCCTAGCTACACTTTCTGTTGTTGATATTTTTCAACCAAAACATTTCAGTCCAGGCAGATATATCTATTATCATGACATCTTTCATTGAACACCTTGTCTGTTTCATAAAAATTACCACCGGCTCAGACGTATGAGAATTGCTTCTGTTTTTTTCTCTAAAGATCTGGTGCGAACCGTTTTTGAAAATCGAAACGAAGTGAAATGAGGCGAATTCTCAGTGTGGATTATTATCTGCGTAACCGATCACACAAAATTCTGAATTGGATTGAAAACAGAAATACACTTTTTTGTCAAATGATTGGTTTCAATCTCCTTTCGGCATCAAACCGGGTGGAGGTCCTCTCATTCTCATCCTCCTCCTGGAGAGCCTCCTCGTTCCATGCTCATTTGAAGAGGTTTTCCCATCATTCCAGGAGGAGGCTCTATTACACCTGGTTGTGGACTACCTATTCTTGGGGGACCTTGATTCATTTGGGGTGGGGCACCCTAGTGTCATGACTTGTAGAGATGGTCCACCTACCCCTCTTACTGATCCTTGCAAACCAACAGGTATTCCTCCAATTCCTGGATGCATGTCTCTTCTAGAGGCTCTACTTATTCTTGGTCCAGAAGCTGCTCCTGGAATAGGAACTCTGGGCAAGTCCTCTTCAGGAGGTGGCGGGCCTTCCACAGTTAATGTGACAATACTCTCCCCTCTCACGAAAACAAACCCTAAAACTACTTTCTCTTCTCTTTCCACTTTTGAATTCTTGAAAGAAGGTTGAAGAAGCCGCGCAATGACAGTAATGTGGCTGCTTCTTCTTAAACCTTCGCGCAGGCCACCGCGCAGGCACCTCAAGGTTGCCAAAGAGAGTGTGTGTTCGGCGAGTCTTGGCATACACCTGCCAATATAAAGGAGATGTCTCCTAGTGACCTGTTCACCTTTCTGAAAAGGACAGGATGGACGATGACCTAGGAGGACAACTCCTCGGGAGGATGTACAATGAGTCACATGTGCTGTGGGCTTACTCTACCCTCCCTATTCTAAGAGATACAAATGTTTATCGAAAGCTTTGAAAGTTCCAGTAAATGTTCGAGAGTCCTTTAAAGTTACTCGTCTCCTGTAGTTGAGATGAGCCATCGTCTTATTCTTGCCGATTGTCATTTTGAAAGGCTCTTATGGAGCGCCGTACAAGTTAAATAGCCAAATTTCTGCAAAACTTCCGATAAAACGCAAAAAATTCAAAATACTATGCTCTCTTATGATTTTAGATAATTACTGACTCATTGAAATTTTTTTCCACTATAGTTTCATATCGTTATTACTATTTTCGTGTAATTTCGATTCAATAAAGTTTTCAAAACATTTCTAAAGCTCAGCATTAGCAAATTTCCCAAACATTTTTTTAAAAAATTTTTATAATGTTCATTTTACTGGTAGTTATCTTTTGACAACGCTTCATGAAAGTTAATTGATATCTTACATGAAACCTGATCATTCACCACAATAACTCAACTCATCTAATTTAAGTATTAGTATCACTAGCATCTCATAAACAATCAGCCTCCAGTGTTCGATGGAAGGTTTCACACTTTAATCATTGTAGTGTTTCACATCATTAG
>WOGJ01252600.1:0-14467 GCA_015342185.1 Leptinotarsa juncta
AATCATTGAAATATAACACTAAAACCTCATGTATTTATCAATTGAAAACATGACTTCTGTCAACTGAATTCTAGTGTCATTGTAAAATCTTATATTAATATTTGAAATAACTTATTTATTCTTTAAGTTGGATATATAAATTCACAGTAACGAAAAATAATTGTAATTAAGGTATAAGACACTTGATGTCTCTCAGTAAAAATAAAACAGAAAATATAACGGGTTTTATACATACTACATTGTGAAATGAATTGTAGATAAAAATGATTATCTAATAAATTCAGAAAAAACAAAAATAATGAATTTGTCAACCAATTAATAGTTTAATAATTCCAATAATTCAAACCAAGTTATTGACATAAAATGTTTACTGTTAAAATAGGCTAAGAGAAAGGAATGAGAACGTTGTGCTACCTTGGATTATCAAACTGAAATTAAAAACTTGCCTCATCAATCCAGTTGATAAATCCTTGGACCACAAATCTTCACCCATATCGAACACATAGTAGCCCAATGTTTCCGGCTTCATTACCCGTGATCTGCAGGTTTTAATACATGCATACAAAGTGATCTACCTTGCTGCAATGCGCAAACTGAATATGTTCTTGGTGCGTTTGTACTTTTAATGGGAGAAGGTGTCGCACGGCTGATGGCGTTTCCGGGTTTTTTATCCGTGATATGCAGATTTTTATATGTGACGTTTCGTCTGCTATGGCGGCATAAATTTTTAAAGACGTTGCGGCAACGTTCAATGTGATTTACTTTGCTGCGATAGGCAAACCGAAAAAGTTCCTGGTGCACTTGTACTTATAATAGGACTAGGTGTCGGACGGCCGACTGCTATCATATCCTATTGGTCCGGCCTCTTTTTAGTTACTGGGAGAATCTTTGTTTTGTGAAGTATCGGTATCCATGTCTAGTTAATGTTTCAGCTTTCCCTCTGGCTTTATCAAGAACATGCGTATGTTGGAAGGCAATGTCATAGCTACCCTCTGAGAGAGCGTCTTCTGAAAACTACCAATTCATCTGATTGGCCATAGCGGCAACTTCTTTTATGCTCAGTCAAGCGCGTTTTAACGCTCCTTTTTGTGGTCCCGATGTAGAACGAACCAAATCTTCACAATATTTAGTACACTCTGGGGTACTTAATAGACTTTTCTTGCATGCAAAATGTCGTGTTACATGAAGATAATTCTATAAATGTTAAGTAGCCTTCGAAGAAAAAAGTAGCGCATGCGAAAATTTAGGGTGTTTTAATTTTCAAAAATTACTTTCTGTTAATGACTCGGAACAAATTATTAGAAACATTTGAAGGGACGTTCAGAGTCGAAAGGAGAAAGTTGGGAAAATACATCAATTATGTGTCGCTATTACATGTCATATATAATAGCAGAATGCCAATATCAACAAAGTACATGGTTGTTACAAATAAAGTATTCATTCAAAGAATTTTTGTGAAAGTAAATAATAAAGTAAAAGTGTAGTGTATCTATGTTCCCACTGATTTACATTATAATAACCTTATTAAAGTAAAAGTTTCATGTATGAATCAGCCATAACTTTTTATAAAATTAATTTATACAGAATGTTCCTCAACATCTTTTTAATCAAAATTCAGTTTTTTCACACATCTGCTACAGAATTTGCAGCACAACTTGTGGCCACTATTATTATTTTTTTTATTAAAAGATTTCAATAATTCTTACAGTATATTTTGGCATATTAAAATAATATACAAAATTCGTTCTTCTACTTTGATCACAAAAAACCTAAAACTCAATAGTATGTCCACTCGCTTTGAAATTTGTGAAATGTGGCCAGTTAGCATAAATCCTATTTTGACATGATCTTTGAGGTGTACTTACTTGAACAAATTCACTAGTTTTTTGAAACAATATATTGTTCTACTTCAGATTTCTGCTAAACAAAGAGGAATGAGGATATTTTAGTCAAGTTTATTGAAAAGTTTCAGGTTTTCTATTTAAAAATCCTGAATTTATTCAATTTGAAGTAATCATAAATCAATCCAATTGAAAAACCACATTCTATATTCTAGACACATTGTTTTCAAAACCTAAACTTCACAAGACCTTTATTTTACACATTTCAGGTTATGTTAGTATATTGAGAATACTGATATTCTGCTACACACAATCTTTGAAGCTGTTTACTGTTATATGACATAAAATAAAACACAGTTGAATCGATTCATATTTTATTCAACATTTTATTGATAATAAATACCTTACAGATAATTGAAAAGCTATCAATGGAATATATCTTAATATCTTTGTGGGTAGATATTTGGAATATATGATGCTCCAAAAGTAAGCTTATGCTGTTCACAATGTTTGTGAAGTTTTCAAATATTGAAAAACAAATTACTGCGCCACCTTTCTGCTGAAGTAATGCCATCATAAAATTTTGTGAAAAAATAAGAGAAACTGGTCAGTAATGAAACGTTAAGTACATCAATAAATTATATTTGTAATTTCTAAACCAATATACTTGCCAAAAGAAAGTAAATCGACCTGTAAGTACACATATGAAATGAATGTATATTTCTGAAGAATGCTGTTTGGTTTCATTGCTATTTTATTTTTATGAAAGATAACAGACAACTACTGTAAATATAGATGTGATGAACAGTGCCACTATCAATTTGATTCTGTGGCAATATAAATAAACTTGGTTTGGCATTTTTCAATTGTGACTACACAATGAGAAATATTATACTTTTCTAATGCTGTAAGAAGTTATTATTTCATTGATTTGAAACAGATAAATTTTCTGGGAATTTTACTAGTTCAGACTTCCATTGTCTAATAAGATATATGATTTGAAGTATCTGAAAGAACAAATATAATTAAAATGAATAGCTAAAAATAACAAATATATTGAGCAATAAAATTTAAAAAGAAATTACAATGAAATATAAACAAGCAAAAAATTAAAAACTGAACAATTCAAAAATTATTTAAAAATTAAATAGATTTCAAACCGAGTTACTTCACGTTTCGATTATTAGTATCCACAATCATCTTCGGGTGATGACTGGACTATTCCTCTGAGAAATGACTATTTATATCATCTCTTTATATTCACCCGAAGACGATTGCACTTTCATTTCGCGGTTTATTGCTTGATATAATTATTTTCAGCTATTCATTTTAATTCATAATTTTATTTGTCGCTTCAGAGATTTTCAATCATATATTAGACAATGGAAGTCCGAACTAGTAAAATTCACCATGAAACATTGACGAGCAGTTTCAAACAAAAATAAATATCTACTTTCACCCATTAGTATCTAACGACACCATATATTGGACAATGGGTGTATTTAAGTGACAGAATTGAGGGCATGATTGGATTTTGTGCTATATTCAATTTGGTATATTATTGTAAATTGCTTCTATTTGTTTTACCAATGATGTAGGCCCTAAAATTCCAATATATTGCAATATATCAATACTTTAATTCTCCCACATAGACTCCTTAGGTGGTGAGTCAGTTGTGATTTATCACTCTTCTAATATTCACTTTCAGTAGGATCACTCTGTGAGTAATATTATCACAAATGAAAATTGCAGATGTGATGAAGGAGGTTCAGCGAATAATTTGACTGCCAGGAAACTTTCTGCTCGTGCAGAGATTGTATTTATGAATAAAGATAAAATGATAGACAAGATGACAAAGTAGAGATTTGTGTAGTCTTACCAAGTCCTTATAACTATTCCCTAAAATGACTAAGGAAACAGCAGATTAATGAACATTGTTGTTGCAGTTTTATGTCCCTTCCTTTACTAGCCTTTGAAGGATTTATAAAAATGTTTATTTCCATATATTGATTCAAGTAAAACTGAATGTAGTTTAATATGGACTTGAATGAAAGAAATTTACTGATTGAATAAACTAATTATGTTGTAAGTAGTAACTTTGTATTGAATATTAAGGCAAATGCTGGTATAATTCTGACTAAAAATTCGAATATAATGGAAGCTGATAAAATAACATAACTTCTTGTCACTCTCTACTCAAATATTTATTAATTCTATACTAAAATTCCATAATAGGGTAGTAAATTCTCATAAATATTATTGCATTAAAATGAAAACATTATTGTCAGGTTGTAATTATATATATTTTATCAGATGACATCATCATCAGCCGATAAAATATACAGAATCACAATAGAACGTTTTCGTTTTAATGCAATATTTCTGAGAATTTGGTGCCTACTGTTATGGAATTTTAACGAGTGATATAAACTTTTATAGGTAGAATATTTCTCTTATTCAAACCCCACACCTATAATTTTTTTATAATAATAAACTATTGGACTGATGAATAGAGAATTTATTGAGATGGTGAGTAATTTTCTCATACCATCTGTAACAAGATTTCTTGAATGTAAAGTAATTAGGAATGATTATTTTTTAACTTTCATATTCAGTTATAGATGAGGAAATAGGATATATAAGATATTTGTAAGTATAAAAGGTGTAAACTATAAATATACTCCAAAGACGACACCTCCAGATACTTTTCAAAGTGATTGTAGAAACTATATGTGTATTTTCAGAATAAGTTGACACAAACAATTCTGGCCAATCTTATTGAAGTGTATACAAGTTATATAATTCTCAACGATACAAATATTATTTTGATGGTAATCATTGAAGAGATATTACTTTCATTTTCTCAAAATAAGTCAGCAGGCCTTGAAGCCTTCTCTTGACCTTCTTTTGATCATCAAGGGTACATCCGAGTAAAGCAGATTCAAAGTTTTTGTCAGTAATTCCCTGTACTAAGTTCGATGAACAAGCATTCATGTAGGTTACACATCTAGCCTTAGCAGACTCAGGATCCCCCTTCAGAGCTATCACAAGTCCATCAATCAAATGGTTTACTTGGAACAAGGCTTCTTCTTGCATTTTATCTCGTTGAGTAAGTACTTTTACTTCTACAGTCATACATCTGCTCATTATACGATCAGCATACCTGTTGACATCATCCCGATCATCTACAACACAAATACCATATTTAATAACTTCGTTTAGTTAAAACACCTTTAGAGAGTAATTTTCTTGAAAGCTGCATACATTTGTTTGCTGACCACGAATACGAAATCAAAAAGGCTATAGCATATTCTGTCATGGCGAATTTGTTTAGCTGTCTTGGACGTTTCTCCTAACTGCAAAATTATAAAATGTGCAGAACAGTCCAATATTTGTTAGAAAATCTCTTAAGGGTGGAATAAAAATATTTCGAAAAAATATTAATTATGAAAAATACTTCCTAAAGGTAATCAAAGCTCAACAATGAACTCACTACTCAAGATTATTTTTAGTAATTCCTTCTATAGCTTCTGCTTACCTAGAATTAATATTCACATTTTTGTAACTATGACTGTATATTTGGGAAAAATAGGTTGAATTACTCATCTTTTGCAGCTATAATGTTTAATTAACTAAATTTTGAGTTTCTGGTGATTTGAATGGCTTTTTTCAATACATTTGATATGGTACTGTCAAACAGATTTCCAGGAATTTTTTTGCAAAATATTCAACTCTGCGAGGAAGTGATTGTTGCAAATCAAACTTGAAAAGGAATGCACTCGCAAACACGACATGTAGAGGGCCTCTCATTAAGCGTTTCCTATTTTAAAATTTAAATAAAACGAAGTGAGTATTAGATATCAAAACTTTTTATTCGGCTGAAAGACCTATTGATGCCATTATGTGTCGAGAGCATCCGAAACTAATTTTCCATGACTCTGGCGCATAAATCAGGCTAAATTTGACCGGTGGCATGGGTTATGTTGGCTTCGAGGACCGCTGTGGTTTGTGGCTTATTCGCATACACCTGCGACATAAGAAAATCCTACGAGAAAAATCTAACGGGGTCAAATCATACGATCTCGATGCCTAAATTCCACACCAAACAGTACTTTTTCAGAATGCATTGAACACTCTTGAATCTTGGGATTGGTATCGTTCCATATTCAACAAGTGTATTCATTCACGTACCCATTCATCCAGAAATGAGACTCATCGCTGAAGATGATTTTTTGATGAAAATTAGGGTCAGTTGCCATCTGTTCCAGAGCCTATTCAACTAACACACGTCGTTGTCTATGATCGTTTACTTTCAGTTGAATTTTGTACGAATGCACGCCCAAGTTACGGCAAAAAATTCACAAAGTTGTGGTCTACTAAAGGCCGAGTTCTTGTAGTGACGCGAAATCGACTGCCTCGGATTCTCCTGCTCACTCTCACAGAGAGCGGCGATATTTTTTGGAGAGCTTGCGTTTCGTCAACGTACGGGTGTTGGTCGATCGTTTACTGAACGAGTGGACTCAAATTTATCCACCACATTGCGAATAGTCCTCTCGGTAGGACAATTATGGTGACCGTAAAATGAACGAAGCGCGCAAACAGAACACCCATTTAGATAAAACACGTGTTGCACGTGTTGTTAAATGCTATATATTTACATATCAACAGGTTGAGTATATTCAATGCATTTCGGCCAATAAGTGGAGGGCCACCATTTTTAATAATATATGTTTTCAGAACATACCGATTACCTTCATACATAACCTTAAAATTCACATATCCTAAAGGTTTAAAAGTCATACCGATATAGTCTTTCAAGCTTTGTTCAGGGGAATATGTGTGAAATATTTCTTATATACAATTTCAGAAATAGCTAATTGGACGAATCCTGAATGAGCTTCAAAACTTATGGGAATTTTCTCAACAACCAATTTCACGTAAGTAGGTTTAATATTTTGAACCCATCATATTGACACAATTTACATTAAAAATGGATTCCAAATGAAAATCAGATATTGATTTTTCAACAGCTACATCATTTTCAACTAAAAAATTGTGTGAAAATTTACTACATTGAGACGCTAAGTGCCCTTTTTTTCCACAATGATGGCATGTACAATTCTTGAAAGCACATGTCATTCTCTAGCCACATGATTAGTTCTGCCACAAACGAAACACTTACTTTGGTGAGAAACGTTCCTATTTTGGCTTGTCATATTATGGTTCTTCCCCTTTTTACCTGCTTTGAAGTACTCAGTCCCGTAGGGTTTTGGTGTCTTCCCAAAAGTCCTTTCCTATGATGAAATTGCTTATGGAAATTTATAGGTTCCATTTTTATATTCACCCCCATTGATGATTCTCTAGAATGACGCTCTTGTAAAGCCGACTCCTTTGCCAAAGCCAGTATGACAATTTTCCTAAAAGTCACTGTAGTGGTAGATGCACCCTCTTCGAATAATCGATCCATAATTTTTGTATCGTTCATTCCAAGTACAAAAATGTCGCGCATCACCATATCCAATTCATTTCCAAATTTGCAGGTAGATGCTACACTTTTTACTCTTGCTTCCCATTCTGCTACTCCTTGTTTCGTTTGGCCGTATAAAATTTCAGCCGTTCACCGAAGTATGATTTTACAGGTGAAAAATGCTATGTTAACAACTCAATAAGTTCCTCGTAAGTTTTTGTATCCGGTAAATTTGGCACAAATAAATCATGAACCAATACATAGGCGTCTTCAGACAGCGTATTTAAAAAAATTGCTTTTTTGTGACATTCGTCCGATATTTTATTAGCCACAAAAAACTGTTCGAATCTTTCCTTAAACACCTATAAATTCGAAGTTTTATGATGAAAATGTTGAGAGATTCAAGAAGTCCAACAACGTTTTCCGTCATTGTCAATAATCTGATTGCACTACTAACAATTCCCAATGAAAAGTAATTTTGCGTGAAAACGAAAAATCCTCGTCGCCAATGTTCTGTTCAATAGTCAACGAGAATTAGCAAACTCAACAATGAAAGTACCAATCATTTGACTGGAGATTTATTCATTACTGACTTCCAATTATACAATTTAACGTAGCCCAAATAAGTAGTCGAATATAAAAAAGAGGTTATGTTTTTATCCTAGGAATCCTTTATACAGGGGATTAAGAGACATATATAACACTGTCTATGGTGATTTGTTAGATGAAGCTTCAACAAAATGCCTGTTATCAATTGTCAAAGTTCGGAAGTCCTTTTTGGAAAACCCTATACATGTCGCTAGAGTATGTGGGTCACCTTTCAAGTTTTTACAAAACCAACAAAACATTTTCTTGTCAATAAATCAATTTTTTTTTAATATTCAACATTAACACAATTTTGCATGTATTCAAACCAATTATCAAATTTGATACCCAACTGCTTGTTGAGGTGATGAAAACACTAGTTTATAAAATTCAATTTTTTTTTATATTCCGAAATAAATGTATATAAATATGTTGAACCTGAAACCAAAGTGGGCACCTCATGTATTTTGCGAAAGCTGTAGAATTGTCTTACATTCCATTGGGACTAATGAAAAATTTTGTGAAGGCGCTTCATAAAAACAGTGATACTTTCCGGTATTTACAAAAAATCTTTCCAAATATTACAGAGGGAAAACTGAGAGGGTATATTTGTTGGCCAACAAATCCGTAAAATTATGAAAGATTCTCAGTTTGAAAGCCTTTTATCTGTTAATGAAACATATGCTTAGAAGTCATTCAAAATGGTTGTGGAAGATTTTTTGGAAAATTAAAAAAAGTGAAAATTACAAATTGTTACGGAATTATTGGAAAATTTTCAACATATGGGTGTAAACATGTCATTAAAGATTCATTTTCTACACTCGCATCTGAGTTTTTCTCTGAAAACTTAGGAAGTATGAGTGACGAACAAGGGAATTTTTCCACAAAGATTTTAAGGTTTTTGAAAGACGAAGTCAAGGAATTTGGGATGAAAAGATGTTAGGGGATTACTGTTAGTCCATTATAAAAGAAACTGATTAAAAATGTATTCTCTTTAAGATGTGACATAATTTTTTATTTTTCCTGGATAATTCTAACTAAATGATAAATAAAATAACAACTTTCAGCTGGGGTATGAAAACCGTGTAAACTAGTGAAATGGCTTTTCACTCATTTCTCCATCTTTTAAATAATCAATTGTTTGATGTGCTGCGTGGAATCTGCTATTATCATAATAAAGATTAAGGCGATGTTTCAGGTTGTGTTTTCTAATTGACAATCTTTTGTCAAAAAAATTATTTGATACCATTTAGGGATTAACTGTTCTTCGATTTCTTAAAGAATGATGGCAATATGTTCATTGAAACCGGAAAAGCAAGCATTGGATTTTATGAAAGTGTTTGTGAATGAACAATTCATTCAAACAGTGGATTGTTGCTTGGTTTTTGATCATTGAATTATATCCAAACAAGCAAGCGTCAAAAAATTTGCCTGGAAACCATTTGGAACAGATTATTTCCACAACTAAGACACCAACCATCATTGGACCCACACAGAATTCAACATCTTAAAGACATCCAGTTTTGGTCAAAAATAGGTTTAAAGGTCCAAAGACATAACTGTATGTCATAAAGATGCCCTGTTCTTATCATTTTCAAAGACCTACAGAAATTATGTCTTGGAGACATCTTTAAGAATTCCAAATTTTTTAGAACAGGTGTGAGGGAATACATTTTATCCTATATATAATTATATTGGATATATTTGGTCTAAACAATAACTATTTGTTTTTGATAACTGTTCACTACAGTTACCATCATTTTAACTGTATATTCAAATGATTTGAAACTTAACAGATATATTTTTTCATAGTAGAGTAATTATCACGATGTCATCTTAGCAGATTGTTAATCCAACATTTTTACTAAGTTATCTTTGTTCTACCATACTCATATTCAATAACAATCTGGGAAATTTTCTATTGATTATTACCACCCTTAATAAAATTGTGTCTCCTCTCTAAAGGTATTCTGTGTTTCTGGTCCAACATCCAACTTCAATTGGATTACTGACCAATTTTTCAACATTTTTTTTTATTTGGAGGGCAAATTTTCACTCAAGATTCGTAACCAGAGAATAAATATTCATTAAAGTTATTAAGATTTAAAAAAACTTTTTAAACAAAGAAATACCCAGTTCAGGTATAACCTTACTTTCGTCCATATTATACATTGAATCAGCATTCATAACGGAATCTAAAGTTGAGAGCAAAGCATCTTTATCTTCTTCAAGTTGACTGGCTCCTTTCCTCAATTTTTCTACATGAATTTCTAATAAATCCAACATTTCCAAAATCCGTTCTTTAGGTGGTTTAGAATTCAAAATATCATTTTCATCAATTTTGGGTAGCGTTTGTAGAACTAGTGAGGTAGGTAAACCTTGAAATGAATTTCTTGTCACAATTTTCTATGGCTAACCTAAAAAATCATACCTGATGAACTACTGGGCAATGGATCTACGTCCATCCCACAGAAATTTTCATCGAAGGAAGCCAGTTTCGCAATATTTGAAAACGATAATAAAAAATAATTATACACCACAATTACGAGAAAATTGAAAACAATTATCCGGCAGTCTCAATCGATGAATGGACACTTAAAATGTAATAGTCAAGAATCGAGTCAAAACAATTTCACATGGATTTCACACTAGAATTTACATTCAACGATTCTCTAAAATTAAGCCTAAAAAAGTATCTACGGAATTATGAACAGAATTCTAATTCAAACTATCAACTGAAATCGCACCAAAACTCCAAAACTTTACCAAAAACAGAAATCACCTTTGACCTCGAATATTCTAGCTTATGCCAGTTGTCATGCTTACACAGATTACCGAAGTAAACGGAAGCAAAGGAATAACTTAACCTAACTTAAAAAGATTTGACCTTGAATAAACTGGATATATATTGTCAAAAAGTAGAGTTTACAATTAATTCACTCTTACCTTTGGTGCAAGGTAATAATTGAAGTTTGAGAGTTGTGGTTACAACGCTGAAGGTATGTAAAAGTCGCCTCATCGTTTTAGTAACATATTACATCCAATGAACTAAATAATTACGTCAGTTCATTTGCTTGACCTCGTCTGACTTAATGTAGTAGCGATGTAGTATTCGCAAAAGAGTAAAGGGGCCATTTATGTGTATTTGGGTAATATTTGGTACAGTGATTGGACATAAAACTTCATCATATCAAGTGTAAGTGTAAGAGTGAATAATCCCTAAAATAGTAAAAATAATATTCACACATTTAACGGAATCACCGGCAAAGAGTACATTAGTTCTTTTTTTATATATAATATTCATAATTGTCTTTGCATGTATCAAAGTATTGTTCAATAATTTTTAAGCCAAGAATTTATTACCTGATTACACTTAATACACATTTGATACAATTCAAATACATAGATGAAGTAGTACATTATAAGTGAAAAACATACTCGTTTATTCAATGACTTAACCATTTACCTCTCTACAAGACAAATCCGGAGAGTTTCTGATTGAATTGAATCAGTTGAAATTTGATAAAGAAATAAAAATTGAAAACTTTTTTCTGATGTAACTTCAGAAATTTCCAGAGGTAACTCAGTTTTTGAGAAGTTCTTTGTGAAATGTCAAAATTGACAGGTCCAGAATGGCATGTGACCACATAATTGAAAAAGTCACATAATATGATGAGAGCTGTATTTTTGTCATGTTTGTCAAGCTTCGTTCGAAATGAATTCTATTGTAGCATTTCCTAATCTGTTACCATAGTTGGTTCAGGAAGTTGATGATTCATTATCTTTTATGTTACCTGTTATTCCTAGGTGTCCTGGTACAAAGTATAAGTTTATTACTGTCCTCCAGTTTCTTTAATTCTTTACGGCATTTCTAGATCTATCGCAATGTCATTCTTGAGTGCATTATTACCCCGAGTGCTTGCTTGTTTATGATCTATTAATGATGACTATTCTTTATCGACACTTCACGAGATGTAGGTACCTGTAACCGTTAAGTTTATATCGAAAGTGAACTTCGGTGCCGTGTTCATTCCTCTACATTTCTACACTTTAATTTTGCCAGATCTCTTTTGCTCGGTAAATTTTTCAATTGCTTCTCCCGTTATTACCAGATGTAAAAGATATATATTCAGTGTAGTATCTTCAGCGCTGTGTTATTTTCTTTGCTTCCGTTGTACCCAAATAATCGAACGTCTCTGCGTTTCATCTTTGGTCACCACACCAAAGAAGATTATGTTATCATAGGTTCAACCTCCATTAAGTGTAGCTAATAATACATTATGCTCGGTTTTATTCTCCATGTCTTTTTTAGGTCTACACCACTGCTACTTCTATATATATTGATTTCGAATCAGTCTGGGAACTAGTATTAATCTCAGATATTCAACCTTTCTCGACAGTTTTCTCTTCACCTTGGAGTTGAAGAGGTTAATCTTGTCAAATGTTACTCCAGTCAATTATAATGACTTTTTATAAAACTTCCCTGGTTCATATTGTCGGGAGACCATTAGTTAAAAAAATCTGGGACAGAAGGGACAAACATATTCAAAAATGGCGTAAAAATCTCTGTCGCTGGTAGTCTGAAAAAAATTTGACATTAAATATACTGAAAGTTTGAAAAAGCGACATTCCAGCTTCTTACATTGCAACTGACCCGGAGGACAGAAACCACTAAATCAAGCTTTATTTTTAGTTGTATTTTATTATAGGCAAGAGATAGGGTGGAATAATTATAACTTTCAGTGCTGATGACTAGAAGTTACCAATTGATTATTATATAAAGAAGCCTAAATTCAATTGAGGAATAAATGGTTCTATACAGCGAAAAAATATGAATCGTAATCAATATTAATATTAGCTTGACATCATTTAATACAAACAAAAGTAGATGAAAATACAATGAATTGTTCATTTAAATTTGATCTTAATATCGATTAGAAGTATTGTTCATCCATCAAATGCGTCAAAGTCAACGTTTTTGAGAATTCCTCCGGTGAAATTGATTCTTCTTCACTATTGAAATAAACAGTTTTTGTATTGTTGACCATTAAAAATCCATTTTCCGAAAATGTTCCTGATATGACTGGTGATTCCAACCAAACAAATAATGCGATTTGATCAGTTTCAATGTTTATGCTGTAGATTTGCTCATCGCTTATTTTCTTTACAGAAGAAATCTGAAAAAAGACATTTTTTATAGTATAATTGACAAACTATTGATATACAATGAAACTCACCTGTACTTTAGGTTTTTTGACATCAGAATCTCTTATCTTAGAAGGAAAAACATAATTATCAGGTGTAATTTTCAGGCCTTCTTTTTCTACCGACAAATAAAAGAAACAATTATTTTTAGCAACATTCAAAGCCCCACAATTCCTGTCAGTTAAATAGTCATCCGTTGCAATCGATTTTATTAAATGTGAATGTCCGGCTTCCTGAAATAATATTTTGGAAAGTTAAAACTTTTCTCTGCTATATAGTAACGGAAATAAAAATCAATAATAATATCAGTGCCAAATAGGGTGCCAAACGAAAAGGAAACAGTCTTTTCTATATAGATATGTTTAAAATATGTTTTTCCGTTAACCAGCTATAGCAACCCTACGAACGACAACCCTCAGAAGTCAAAACTTGTGCGAGCTAAGGACTAATGAGGTCTTACCTTTTGACGTGTGATTCCTAACACGGGTTGAAAGATAGCAAGTGAAAATCGAACGTTCAGCCTGTGGCTTGAACCATCGACTCACACATCGGCCAATTGACTGAGTGAACAAAGCACGTACGTCGAACCGCCCGGCTACCGATCGACCATATAAAATATAACATTTCTATGACATTTTGGGTAGAGTAGATGTTGCATCCATAATCTATTCCATTCTATTCTATTATATTCAAAACTCTTGAAAATTTATATGCAATTCTTTTTAAATTTTCAAATATCGGCTGATAGTCTTTTCGAAAAATTGCATTTTGACATTGAACTTACTTAGATGCTTCCTTACTACTTAGTTGATTGAATGTTCAAATTGCTGACCGCGTCCACAGTAAAATAATGATTTTGTTCGAAATGTTCACATTCCGAATGATTTGTGAAATAATTTATTCGACGGTATTCGTCAACAATTCGTTGATGCAATTCTAAAAAAGCTAATTGTGTCGTATAGAATTTACTTTTCAGATATCTTCACAAATAGAAATCAAGTAGTGATCGTGGGTAGCCAATCACTATGCTGCCTCTCCTAATAACTGGAAAATATTGATTTGAATACAGACAGGTGACATATATAAGCATCCTCCTAATGAAACATCAAATGTTTGTTTGAAGGTGGTTGACAATGTTTCGTGTTGTATTTCATCAGTTCGGACTTCCATTGTCTAATGTAATATAAATTGATTTGAAATCCCTTAAAAATAACAATTTTATTAAACAAAAATTAATTAAATTTTTTTATTTTCCGCTTATAATATTTGAATTTTTTATTTTTTTGGTTGTTGCTTGTATGTTATTTCTTTGTAAATTCAGTTTTTTGTTTAATAAAATTGTTATTTTCGGTTGATCTTTTACATTTTT
>WOGJ01252827.1:0-16906 GCA_015342185.1 Leptinotarsa juncta
CATTCTACAATGCCTGAGCGATGTTCAGGCGACGGTCTTTTTTTGGTAAAATTCAACAAATTCAGCCGAGTGGCGTCTTTCTAGGAAAGGTCGTCACTCTTACTTTTCACCCTAGATTGATCTTGTTAAAAACAGTAGAATTTGAAAGCAGCATTGACGGTTCAACCCAGTACGGTTAAATATATGGTGGATCGGAAAAGACTTGCTATGGCAAATGCAACACTTCTGTTGATAATATACTTATTATGCTGCTTTGGTCGAGAAGAGTGTTGCAGTGTGTGGGAGTAGTGTGTTTGTGGTGGATCTCAATATCATTAAGTAATACCTACATCTAGCTATGATTGTAGTATTACTCATAGTTATTTTGCATATTTTCAGGTGAAGTTTTCGTAGTGCCCATTCGTCCCCAAGTGTATAACACGTCAACAATTCTAATAATAATTTATTGGATTGATACTGTTGGCATTTCCTCTTCAAGGGGTTGATTTAATTATTCTTTTATTATTATATATTATTTAATTATTTTTTTTCTGGAAAATGATGCTCACTTTCACTTTCTGAATTATCACTGTCAGACATATTTTATTTTTAATAATTTTTAAAAATTATTCATTCAGTAAAACACTGGTTATGTATACTGCAGTAAACACAACTGTATACGCTACTGGTATCCGAGCTAAGTGTGGCGAGAGAGATAGCGTAACGCCGAACCAGCGAAAAAATAATCGCACAGTCGCTTGTAGTAATAGTACACAAGAGTAGTACTACTACATGTAAGGTATAGTTCAACAACTGTCTATCAAGTAAGAGAATTAGCAATTGATTATTGTATTGATGCTGATGTACTGTTTTACGCATGGAACTTTGAGATGCTCTAGCTCGAAACTGGTATATTTATGAGCTTCACACACTTTTTATTTTACTCATGAAAAACTAACCTTTTCCCGAATTTCAGAAAATTTGACAGGTATCTAGAAACTCATCTATTTTTTTTGTTCATTTGGCTAGCCAACAATTAGAGAATTTACGTAATTCAATTTGAGCCAGTTCAATTAAGATACATAAGAATCTACCACCTACTTACTTTCCGGTACCTACGATGCTACTTGGTCATATACATATAACACATTGTTTTGACGAACTTACCAGTAGTGTTTTTATCATTATACCTATCTATATTATATGATCATGGAGTTGTGTGAGTGAAATTATTGTTTGTGTATAAGCAATAAATATTTCGTCCATTATGAAGAGAAGATTCTTGTACAAAAAAACATCAGAAATACGAAGTGAATCTCGAAATGGAGTGCACTAGGAGTCTACTTAGGCACGTTTCTCCACTTCCCAGAAATGACAGTGCAGACGAATCGACTGAGAGAGACTCAGCATCTACAAGAGAAAACTCTATGCAGAATAAGAATACAACAATTGGCAGATAAAAATTACTCGAGACCATTGGCGAAGGATCCTTTGCACAAGTCAAACTGGCCATCGACGAACTCACCGGCAAGAAGGTTGCGATCAAGACTATGGACAAGACTCATCTCAAGCCTGATTCAATGTGGACATTATATAGAGAATCAAGAACAATGAAAATGTTAGACCATCCGAACATATTGAAATTATTTTGGGTTATCGAAACGAAAACAACCTATCACATTGTTATGGAATACGTCGAAGGAGGTGATATGTTTCAATTTATTGTCCGCCACGGTAGGATGGATGAAACGGAAGACAGGGCGAAGTTTAGACAGATAGTCTCTGCGGTGGAGTACTGCCACTAGAAAAAGATTATTCACAGGGATTTGAAAGATGGAAGTAGATGCTTGGCATTAGGCATCATATTATACTTTCTCGTAACAGGTACTTTGCCCTTCAACGGTTCAACACTACCAGAAATAAGGTTGAAGTGTTTTTTGGCAAATCTCGGATCCATTTTTATGTGAGCGTGTACTGTGCAAATATCCTGAAGACACTTTTGGTTAGAGATCGTTTCAAAAGGCCTAACTTACAAATGATAGAGAAAGATAAGTGGTTGTATCAGGGATCTGGAAACTCAAATCCTATGTAGAAATACTCGTAATAGGTAATAATAATAGTACTCTAGTTGGTCGGCAGTCAAATATTATTTATGACAGGATATAAGACATATCGACAGGAATAAATGGAACAACGGATGCAGTTAGTCCACAAAATTCGCATCAACTTCATTATGATGCAGATGATCATTGTATCTGCTATTTTTCGTCCTCTATTATATCATTAGAAATATTTTCTATTTCTAATAATTGGAGCGTAGTAATTAAAACTAATGCCTTTTTTCGATAGACAAGAAGTGAACTTTACGCTCTCAGTTATTGAGTCTTACTCAAAAAATCTGACTGATGTAGCCGAACAACCATCCAAGGGACATTTGTTCTATCAATACTCAAAATATTTACCTGTATATAAATTTGTGATGAACCTTGTAATATTCAATCCATATTTCCCTCACCTGTAGGTTATTGTGATAATTCACGTGAAAGGTGTTTCAATTTTCTATGCAATGACAATGACTTTCACTTGTTTGAATTTCTCTAACCGGTTTGAACCTAGAGGTTTGGCAGCTCCGCCACAAATTTTCCGATTTAAAAAAAATTAATGTTGATTGAGAAGAGAAATTAATTAGTGACACAAGTGTTACATAAGGACATAAAACTAAAAGCATTTTACTTCAACATCGTTATTACTTAGCTCTCATGTATAAATTGATTCGACCAAATGTTTGGAATATTCTTCTCGAAATCTATTGATTACCAAGAGGCTATCGTTGAAAACCATAGAGAACAGTGAAGTTGCTTTTGTGGACATGAGTTTTTATTTCAAAATCATTGTAAAATTTCCTTCTACAGTATTCTAAACAATCAATCACTATTTGATTAATGAAAATAGTATCTGTAGAAAATATTAATTTGGTTTTATTTCCCTTATTTTTATTTATTTAAGTTCTTATAGAGCATCAACAAAATTTTAAGAGACTGGAAAATACAAAATATATTTTTGTGTATGATCAGGATTAAAAATTTGTGAAGAATTTATATTTCTATTTGAATATTTGTAGAAGTTATGGGATAATGCAGAGCTGAATATAGTAAGTGATCAGGATTTCGGGATTATGAACATAAACTTTATTTATTAATCTGATACAAACGCTTCTTAACTATTGACAGTGACAGACTACTACTTGAGAAAAAAATGACAATCCAATAGTTACATCTTGTGCTGCCATCTATATGGAACATAATGAAGTATTACAATTCAACAGATAAATATATGCAACTAACAAAGCATATGAGAGAAAGGGTTGTTGTGTAAGTACAGAATTGCTAACATTAACACCTCCCTTCAATTCTGTAAAATCATAAAAGGTATATTCTATATTCAAAGTACACAAAATTTCTTATACAATATAAAATTGTTTACAATAAAGCAACATTCAAGAGATTTCTGAAATATTTAAATTTTGGAGCTGGTAATGGTTTTGTGAACATATCAGCCAGCTGTTCATTAGTTTGTACATAGAACAATTCAACTTTCTTATCAGCAATACAATCTCTTACAAAGTGGTACTTAACATCAATATGTTTAGTGCGTTTTGATTCTAGAGTTGAGGCCATTTTCATACAACTTTGATTATCCTCAAAAATATGTATAGGATAAATATTAAAATTTGTAATTTCTGTTAACATCTGTGCTAAAAATAGATTTTCTGTTATGCAGACAGACAGTGCAACAAATTCAGACTCTGCACTAGATAAGGTTATAATATCTTGTTTTTTAGTTTTCCAATTAACAATATTCTTATTTAATTTTACAATAAATCCACTTATGCTTTTTCTGTCAACTATACTGTTAGCATAATCAGAATCTACATAGGATATTAATTTCATATTTGAATCTTTACTTTTAATAAACTTTAAACCAAAATTTTCTGTTTCTTTCAAATACCTTAATATATTTTTCAAATGAATCCAATGTTCTTGTGTGTAACTGTTTTGAAATTGGCTAAAATATGTTATACAAAAACTAAGATCAGGCCTAGAACCTAACATTATGTACATTAGAGAGCCTACAAGCTCACGATATGGAAATTTCCCATTTTCTTTATTATGAGCAGGCAATTGCAGTTTTGGCTGCATCGGTATACTCGAAGTTTTGCAGTTACTCATATTAAATTTTTGTAAAATTTTTCTGATCAATTCCTTTTGAGTAATATGCAATTCTTCATGAACTTTAGTGATTTCTAAGCCTAAGAAGGTAATATTTTTATTTTTGAATTCCTTCATCTTAAAATCTTGGAGTAAACTAATTTTTATGTTATTCAGGACAATCTCGTTTGCTGAAAACATTATCACATCATCAACGTATACTAAAAGGAATGTATAGTTATCAAAGTATAAACATGGATCCTTTTTAGAGCGTTTCAATCCTAAATCAGTCAACTTTTTATGAAAAAGAGAATTCCAGCATTTTGGAGCTTGTTTAAGTCCATAAAGAGATTTAGTTAGCTTACATACTAAATTTGAGTTTTCTTGAAGTCCTTCAGGTTGACGCATAAATACTGGAGTATCTAACGTACCATACAAAAAAGCAGTACTTACGTCTAGTTGTAGTACATGTAAATCATACTCAATATACAATGATAGTAATACCCTAATGGTAACCATTCTTGCTACCGGAGCGTATACATCTTCTTCTAATGAATACTGTTTAAAACCGCGAGCAACAAGACGAGCTTTTTTCACCACTTTCCCATTAACAACTTTCTCACGAAACACCCACTTCGAGTCGATAATCTCTGCGTTTTCTGGAGGTGGGACCAACTCCCAAGTTTGTGAATCTCGTAGCGACTCCAGTTCATCTTGAATAGCTGCTTTCCATCCATCATCAGTAACTGCTTCGGTGAAGGTTTGTGGCAACTCTGATAGCAAACTTCCTGCTGATAAAGCTGTCATCATATTTGTCTCAAACTCTTGATCAATTTCATAATCATCAAGATATCTTGGTAATTTTTTAGTTCGAGTACTTCTTCTGTTGTCTGAATTTTCGTTAGTTTTTTCAGGTTCATTTTCATTATTTTTATCTTCATCACTTGCTATCTCTTTCTGATTTGTTTCTTCTTTTTGATTATTTTCATCAATTAATTTTATTGATTCTGACTTACATTGGGTTTCATCAAATACAACATTTCTTCCTGTTACTATTTTTCTTTTTTCCTTATCCCATAACCTATATCCGTTGTCAGTATAGCCAACCATTATGAGTTTTTGGCTATGAGAATCGAGCTTAGATTTTCTATCTTCTTTAGGTATATGGTTATGTACTACTGAACCAAAGATTCGAATTTTATTCATGTCTGGTCTTTGATTGAACCAAATCTCTGCTGGTGTAACATTCTTTGGTAAAACACTTGTTGCAGTTCGATTCGTTAAATAAACTGCAGTTCTGACCGCTTCTCCCCAAAACATTTTATTCAAATTAGAATCAAAAATTAGACACCTTGCTTTTTCCATGATAGTACGATTCAGCCTTTCTGCCATACCATTCTGTTCAGGGTTTCTAGGAATAGTGTATTGGCATTTTATTCCATTTTTGACACAGAAACTTTTAAATTTGGCAGAAACATATTCACCACCATTATCACATCGAAGTCTCTCAATTTGAGTACCAAACTTGGCTTTGACTAGGTTAAAATATTCTTCAAACTTTTCCATAACCTCACTTTTTCTGGTCAACAAATAGCACATTGCAAAATGTGAATAGTGATCAATGAAGCTGACATAATATCTCTTACCATCATGAGTAGGAGGGTCAATGGGTCCACACACATCAGTTGATACTACTTCTAGGATTCGTTTTGCCTTTCTTTCCTCTGGTATACTTCTGAAGGGTAGCCTTTTCTGTTTTCCTTGTTGACATACTTCACACACACCTGGGACAGGGAAACATGACGAATGCCCCATTCTTCTGTGCAATAATATGTCCTCAGTTGCTATGTTGGCGGTATTTTTGTTCGACAGTTTGAAAGTAACAACATATAGATTTCCATGAAGGTAGCCTTTGAGTATGGTTTGACTATTTTTCATTATCATAACTTCTCTATTATTGAATATGATCTGGAAACCATTTTCTTCAAGTTTCCTAACTGATAGTAAATTGTGAAGAAGTCCTTCACACATCCACACATTTTTAATAGTAATGTTTCTATTACCTTCTGTTTTCAAGAACAAATCTCCTTTCATTGTAGCTTGAAGTGTTTCTCCTCGTTTTGCTACATTTATCTGATGTGAAATGGATTCTTTGTGATCAAAATAATTTCCTGTGGTTTTGTTCACAAGGTGGTTTGTAGCTCCACTATCAATTATAAATTTCAATTCTTTTGGATATTCTGTGCACACCAATGAACTTTCACAAGTTAAAAAACTTATTGGATCATCTTCTTCATCTTCTGCTACATTTACCTTTCCACCTCTCATCTGATTTTTTGGACACTCATATTTTTTATGTCCTACTACACCACAACCATGACATTTGAAAGGAAAATTAGTTTTCTTCTTTTCTTCCCTTTCCAGTTTGTATACTCCCTTCTTTTGTATCCGGAAAATGCTGCATTATCGGTGCTTTCTGCTTGACTTTTCTCTTGTCGTGCTTCTTCCATGAATAATTTACTCTTAACAAAGTCGAGGGTAATTTTCGACTCATCCTGACAAAACAAAACATCGATAGCAGTTGTTACTGCTTGGTAAGTTTCAGGCATGGATGAAAGTAATTGTGATACAATTTCACTTTGTTCAATTTTTCCACCTGCACTTCTGAGTTCATACACTGTTTGTTCAAATTCTGTGAGAAATATATTTAGTGGCATTCCCTCAGTGTACTTTAAACTTCTGAGTTTCTTCTGAAGTTGAACTTGAGTGGAAATTCCCTTCTTCTGGTATGTTAAATGGAGGGCCGACATGATTTCTTTTGCTGTGGTTTTAGATTTGATCATTTCCAGCATGTTATCGGACAGACACTGAACGATTATATTTCTTGCTTTCAAATCTGACTTTTTGAACTTTGCAAATTCGGTGGCTTCCGTGGGCGGATCTTCTTCTAAAACATTCAGGACATCAGCTTGTTCTAATATCAGCTTGACACGAAATTCCCAGTTTGAGAAACCTGTACCATCAAAAGGTTTCAAGTTCATAACTTGACTGTTCAATGCGGCGGCCATGTTTTCCGTGAAACTTTCACACACAATGGTCGTTACCAATACCAATTAAAAAAACTTTTTTCTGTTTTTGCTCCCGTTCTCACCTGATCAGATCAGAATATTCCTGGGCCCATAACCTATGGGATAATGCAGAGCTGAATATAGTAAGTGATCAGGATTTCGGGATTATGAACATAAACTTTATTTATTAATCTGATACAAACGCTTCTTAACTATTGACAGTGACAGACTACTACTTGAGAAAAAAATGACAATCCAATAGTTACATCTTGTGCTGCCATCTATATGGAACATAATGAAGTATTACAATTCAACAGATAAATATATGCAACTAACAAAGCATATGAGAGAAAGGGTTGTTGTATAAGTACAGAATTGCTAACATTAACAAAAACCACTCCCTTCTGTTCACCAAAAGTGTGCACCGCATTTGGTTATGGTTATCGTCACGCAGTTTGGTGCTTGGTCTCATTTTATTCTCTTTTTCTTTCTTCTTCATTCCTCTTTTCCATAATTCTCCTTACCCTATTGTATATTATTTCATAGTTTCTTTCATCTTCAATCATGAAGTTTGTTAAGGTTTTTGCTGTTATTACTTTTCCTACTTCCTTTTCCATCCTGTTCTTTTCGTTTTCATACCTTGGGCATTCGATTATCACATGGTTTGGTGTATCCTTTCTTTCGCACGAGTTCACATCTTGGGCATTCGAATACCACATGGTTTGGTGAATCCCTTCTTTCGCAGTCCTCGCATCTATCATCCTCTGTTTTTCCGATCATCTCAGAGCATTTGTTGAACGCTACATGACAGGTAAGAAACTGAGTGTAGTAGTAGTCCGTTTTCTTGTGTTTGGATTCAACAGACGGCTTCACCTCAGCATCAATAAGTTGTTTTATTGAAGTTGAATACATCACAGTGCTCTTCCATGATCTTCCCATTCTTTTTGCCACCTCTTCATTGTTCTTTCCCTAGCTGCCTCTCTTACTCCTTTCCTATTTCCGTAGGAGTTTTGCATAGATGTATGCACTTTCTTCCGCCAGTAGGTGAATTTGTGGAATTCCCGATATTACTTGGAGCGCTTCTGCTGACGCGGGTCTATATGCACGATCTTTCGATTTTCAGTACCCCGAACCACACCGGAGCTCCGTATAATATGATACACTGTACCACTCCATAAAGCATTCTCCTTTTATTACTACTAGGCCATCTTATATTTGGCATTGATCTGGTTAGTAAGAATATCCTGTTTCCGGCTTACTTGGCAGTTTCCGTTATATGTATCCCGAAGGTGTCTTGGTGATCCATATGTATTCCGAGGTACTTCAGGTTTCTGCTAGGTCTTATTATATCCTCTTCCACTTTAAAGCTCATCTTTTTTTTATCCTCTTTTTTAATCCTTTTTTATTTAGTTCCCTTCAGTATAACAGCCTCGGTTTTATGGCTTGCAATTTTCAGTTCGTGGTCTATCATCTACTTTTCCACTTTTTTTATTGTCGCGTTGGTTTTTTTCTCCATACCTTCTCTCGTGTTCGCTTGTACAAGGATAACTAGGTCATCCGCGTATGCCACTGTTCTTGCTCATTGGTTTAGAGGCAGAGAAAGGACTCCATCATATAACACGTTCTACAGTATCGGACCTAGCACAAATCACTGTGGAACTCCTGCGTTTATTTTTATCTTCGTTCCATCTCCCATCAGTATTTTCCTATTTTTCGGGTAATCCTTCATTATGTTGACAGCGCCTGTATTATTAGGTTTCATGTCGCAGTACTGAACGCGTTTTCGACATCTATTGTCACCATAGTTATGCAATTATGTTTACACTTTTCTACTTTCTCCCGTATTTGTTTCGCTGCTTGTATCGTTGACCTTCCCTTCCTAAACCCGTCTTGATGTTTCAATATTTGACCTGATTCCTCGAGTTGTCTTTCCAGTCTGTTTCTTATTACTGTCTCGTATATTTTCCCAGGTAAGTCAATCAAGCATATGGGCCTATACGCCTCTGAGTCTTCTAAAAGTTTGCCCTTTTTCCATATGAGCACCAGTTTTGCCACCTTTCAGATTTCTGGGAACTTTTGCTCCACAATTACTTTGTTCAAGACGCTGAGGAACGTCTCTGGTATTTGTTCCTCTAGCACTCTCATGACTTCCGCCGTTATTCCGTATGGTCCCGATGCCTTATTCTTCTTCATCCCTCTCACCGCCTCATGTAGTTCTTGTCTGGTATGTGATCCTGTTTCTCTCTTTCTCCGGAAATAGTAACCTGACAGATTCTCTCATATTCTCCATTGTGTGTTGGTATGGTGGTGGTGGCTTTAGTTCCCGCATCAACATTTTATGCTCTTGGCCCCATGTATCCATTTCGAGCTCCTCGCAAAGTTTCCTCCAACATTCCTTTTTTGATCCGTTAATTGCCTTTTTCAGCTGTTTCTCCTTCTCCTTCATTTCTTGGTGCCTTGTTCTCCTCTGCTCCTCGGAGTCCGTTCTGAGTGATCTCGTTATCACTCTTCTCATTTTTAGGCATTGCCTTTTTGAGTCATATATACCAATATGCAGTTTTCCTTTCAACTCTTCTCTAGTATGTCCTGCCTCGTTTCTGTTTTCGCTATTTCTTGTGTTAGTTTGTTCATATCTTACATTTTTCGTGTTTTCCCTTTGGCGGCTTTTGCATTCTAATCCATGCTTCTTCATTTATGTCATTCATCCCTTCTACTCTCTCTCTCTCCTCCATGTTGCCATCCATTCCGTTCTCTGTAGGCCCAGCCTACGCTCATTCTTCCGTCATTCGCCCTACCGGCGTCCACATATACTTCGGTCATGTTTTCGCACTCCTCCAGTACTCTTCCGGAGTTCCAGGAGATGCCCTTTCCTTCTCTGTCACTCTTGCTCTGTTTTTCTCCCTTCTGTTCACCATTCATTCCTGATATCTAGCCGCCGCCTCTATGTTTAGTGGAGCTACCCCGGCCAGTACTGTTAGTGCAGCAGTGGCGGTCGTCCTATAGGCCCCACTTATCATCAACAGAAAAGGTCTTTGCGCGGCTAGTATCTGTCGTCTTATCCTCGTGTCATTCGTTCTGGCCCGCCACACTTGTACTCCGTACAGAAGTGCAGGTTTTGCCACCCTTTTATATATTATCCTGACGCACTCTCTTCTAACATTCAGTTCTCTTCCAGTCCATCTCCTCATTCTCCCCGCCATTATGGCCATCTTCCTACGTACCTCTTTCATGTGGTCAATAAATAGTCCTCTATCAACTACAATCCCGAGGTACCTGCTGTTCTCTTTCACTTCGATTGTTTTCCCATGCATTCTGAACACACCACCTTCATTGCTGCTGCAAACATACATTCCGTCTTTTTGTGATTGTAGTTGACCCATGTTTCGTCTTCCCATTCCATGCATGCCTCCCATAACCTACTCCATTTCTTCTCTATAACCTTCGCGGATGGTCCTCCCACAATCAGCATCTGATCATCTGCATAGGCTTGTGCCCATACTATTTCCGCTCTGACATTCTGCTCATTGGAAACTCCCTCATTCATTCTTTGATTTTCTCGTTCATTCATTTCTTTTAACCTTTCGAACCATCTTTCCATGATGAGGAGCAATAGCGTAGGTCCCAGGCTTGATCCCTGCGGACAGCCTCTGCCCACGGGCTCTACCAGTCCCCCACTCATCACTTCCCTGTTCCCTATGAAGCTCATGCAAAATTCTCTCATGTTTACAGGGACACCCATTCCTTTCATGCTGTTTTCGATGGCTGGGGTCCAAGCCGAGTTGAAGGCGTTGGATTGATCCAGCGCGACAACCAAGCTGTGCCACTCTGGTCTCTTATTCTCCTTGATGCGTTCCACCATCTTTTCTACCATTACCGAATCTCTTCCAGCGTGAAAACCGTATTGGTTCGGCGAGAAGTGCTCTCCTTTCTCGTACCAAGACTGTAGTCTACCGTTCAAAAGACTGTCTAGGATTCTGCCGAGAGCGGGTAACAGGCTAATCGGCCTCGGGTTCCCGTCCTTTTGTGGTATCCATACAATCTTGGTTTTTTTATTTCTCCGGAAAGTACCCTGCTCGCAGACATTGGTTGAATATTTGGACCATTTGGCTTCCCAGGGTTTTTACTGATCACTTCAAGGCCTCATTGGGGACCCAGTCGCAACCAGCCTGCCTTACCGGTTTCCAGGCCTTCGGAGGTTTCCTCATCCTCCGCCTGGCTTCGGAGTCAAACTGCTGATCATCCCGGGGGAAGTAGTGCGAGAGGAGATACCTATTTGTCTCCTCAACTCCTCCGGTGTACGAGCCGTCGTTCCTCCTCACCGAGGTGGGTACTTCGTCGGCTCTTTTTATCCTCTAGCATCCGATACACCCTGTCCCAAGGTCTCTTCTGTTGTATTCTCTCAACCTTCTCCTTCACCCATTCTATTCGCGCCTCCATCACTCCTTTCTTGTACTCGTTCCTTGCTCTCCTGAATATCCCTAGTTTTTCTGTCCTTTCTTGTCCCAGTGAACTCTGAAACTCCCTCCGTACTCTAGGTACGTTTTTCCTCATTCTCTCCACCCTGTCACTGTTCTAGTGATCCGGGGTATTGTCCTCTTGCATGTGTCTTGTAGTGCTCTTTGCATTCGTTTTGCCTCTCTCTCTCTGCCCTCTCTCCCATTCACATCCCCCAGCTGAAATCGAGACAGGATTGTGTTCATCCTGTCCCAATTCGCACTGGCCACATTCATTATCTTCTTTGGGCCCCTTTGAGGGCCATCCGCTATATTTATCACAATCATTCTATGGTCACTTATGGCCTCGTCTGCTAGCACCCGCCACTCGTCTATTACGTCTATGACTGTTGCGTCTACCCATCTTTCGCCTCTTGTACTTGAGAATGTTGCCGTACAGTCCCATTCATTCTGAATCGTGTAGCCATTTGTGGCTATCTAATTCAACATTTTCTTCCCTGTTTCATCCATCACATTTCCTCCCCAGGCCTCATTCTTCGCATTGAAGTCTTTCAGAATGATTTCTCGTCCTTCACATGCGTCGAATTCATTCCTAGCTCTCCTCAGATTCCCACCTATCACTCTGCCTGGTTCATCGTATACATTCATCACCTTCAATTATTTCCTTTTACTTCCTACAATCACTCCTATCGCATTCACGTTCAATTCCCCTTTATGGGCATGGGAGTCGATATCCTCCCGCACCCAGGTCCTGACTTTCGTTCCACGGCCAGAGTCAGCCTTTTGCCAAACTTTCCATGGACCTTCTCCGACCCACGGTTCCTGTATGCACACTACAGAAGCCCCGAGTCGTTCGCCCATTTCCCGGGTCAGGTGGGTCGACTCTCTGCCTCTGCCTACATTAATATGAACTACCTTAAGCATTATGGTGCGCTCGACTCCTCTGTGTCTCCACTCTGCTCTGGTAAACTGGGCACCTGATATCCATTGCTGTGTGTGTCCTTTCTGTTAATTCCGCTCTTCTCCAGTGTATGCAGTCGATATCCTCCCGCACCCAGGTCCTGACTTTCGTTCCACGGCCAGAGTCAGCCTTTTGCCAACCTTTCCATGGACCTTCCCCGACCCAGGGTTCCTGTATGCACACTACAGAAGCCCCGAGTCGTTCGCCCATTTCCCGGGTCAGGTGGGTCGACTCTTTGCCTCTGCCTACATTAATATGAACTACCTTAAGCATTATGGTGCGCTCGACTCCTCTGTGTCTCCACTCTGCTCTGGTAAACCGGGCACCTGATATCCATTGCTGTGTGTGTCCTTTCTGTTAATTCCGCTCTTCTCCAGTGTATGCAGTTGAGGGGGCGCGTTTCTCTACAGTCCTTTCCTGCGCGTTTGCCACCACATTTGCTACCTGCTGGCTCGTCTTTGCAATTCCTGGCACTATGTCCAAAGTGGCAACATTTAAAACATATGCCCACGTTCGTACTTTCCTTCACATAGATTCAAGCCATGTTTACCGATATCCGCCCTGCAATCATTAGTCTCCTAAACGCAGTTTGGTTGGTCGTGATGGTCACGTTTTCCCTCCAACTGCTGTTTCTGCACACGTTCCTCACCACTTTTAAGCTGTCCCATTCCGCCTGTGTCCAGTCGCTCGTGATGCCAGCGTTATGTTCTCTGAGTACTGTAATTATGTTCATGGTTGTATACCCCTTGTCGATCCCTGTGAGTAGGAGCTGCGGGGTTAATGATGTTCCCCTCACTCTCACCCTTCCCTCTCTCTCAATCCTTTTTCTGATTTTGTCTTTCTCTATTACGTTTTTGATTTCTATTATCATGGCTCCACTCTTGAGCCTTCTCGCATAGCTTACACCCTTTATGCATCCCTCCTGTTGAAGGCACTGCCTCACCACTTTAGCTATGTTCCTCTCTGTTGTATTGGCTTCCGGGTCCTAGTTTTCCTCCTTGAGTGGTACCACTGTTTCTAATGGTGGCGATGGGGTTTTCCACCATGGCCTTAATTCTTCTGTTGCATGTTGTCCTCTCTCTTGGATTCTGTTAAATCTGCATATGTTCTGTTGTGCATTCTCTTTTATCTGCGCCGTCTAGCTCTGCCTTCACCAACTGTGGACCGCGCAGCGTCCGTTTCCATGTCCATGATGATCGTTGCCTCATTCGTGTCACTAACTCCCGAGGGTGTTGGTATCGTTGTCCTATCTGGGGGTATCACTCCTGATGTACTTGCTGTAGCTGTGGACTCTGGTACCGTCTTTATTGTATCGACCAACCGATTCCTTTTGTCGCCTACGTTTTGGCGGCTGTTTTGTTTTAGTAATGTGTCCACTCTGTGCGACAGTTCTTTAATTTCCCATGGCGATGCGGTGACCTGCGAGGCCAATGCCAACAGTATGTCTTTCACTTCTGGATTCATCACTGTCTCTCATGCTCAGCATTCTCGCTCGTTCTTTCGCAACATCTCTCTCCGCCCTCATCCGTCCAATCTCTTTTTCATATCTGTCTATAATCATACTCACCTCGTTGGCGATTCCCAGGGTGCCTAGTTTTACCGCGAATTGTTCCGCCTTCGTGAATTGTACTTTGCCGCTTTGATAGCGGCTCGTGGCTTCCTCAATTTCTTCAAGCTTGCGGCGAATGAATGCCAGTGAGGCATTTCCTCTTTTTTTTTCAGCTTCCACCTCTGTCGCCCCTCCTCATCATCCTCAATTGTAGTACTATTCAGTTTTTCGGTTACAATTCTGTCAATCTTTTCGATCGATTCATTTAACATATCGTGGACGGATTCCACCATGGTCCCAGTGGCTTCTTTCACTGCTACCTCGATCATCTTCTGTTTCTTTGCAGCTCTTTCAATCGGACAACTTACCTTGACTGGTGACCTCAAGAGGCTAGTCCTCGGATTGAATATCTCCCTTTCATTTGCTCTCTTTTGTTCCTAGTAGTTAGGTGTCGCCTATATTTGAGGTCCTAGCGTCGAAACTATGGTTTTTATCAATTTTCTGCTGTTTAGCTTCCTCCTGGCCAATTTTAAGGTTTTGACGCCACGCGTCAAAATTTTAGTTTTGACTCGAGAGGCGTCAGACTCTGTATTTACACTGGTCTATCGAATTTACAATTTTGCCGCCAGGCGTCAAAATTTGTCCCTTCAAAACAATTTTGTGTCCGTTCGAAAACGACCCGTTACTTATACTTTAAGGTTCGATATTTTTCTCTTTTCGTACGAAAAAGGCCCGCCACTTATGTTCAAAGGACCGACAAAATCTTTATCCAGCTGATTAAAATTCCATCGTTTTTGGTTGTTGGCTTAGATCTTTTTATTTATTTCACTGCATATTCAAAGGTTAATTTTCCTATTTTCCATTCCTGAGGTTCAAATATAACTAACTTGACTGATTTCACTGTAAACTGCTGATCACAAAAACACGTCCGACATCGAAGGATTCTCGAACACGGTATAGTCAATGCATTCCCAATTGGTTCGGCAATAAAAATAGGAGTACAGTCATAAACATTTCTTGTCTGTGGCCCCTAGTCGCCCAGATAGCTAGTACACGTGCTATCAAATGTAGTTGAAGAATAAAGGCTCGGCTAGCTGGACTGGCTGAATACTAACTTTTTGTCCGTTTCACAATATTTCTTTATCAATGCTGTGTGTTCGTGGGGTTAGGTGAGGTAGTGAGTGGTTTTGCAAACCGATTTTTGAAACTTTTTTCTAGAGATTAATTACCCTAACACCAAACTGAAATTTTTGCACTCGACGCGCGTTTCGACGCGCGTCGAATGCAATTTGCTTCAGGAGAAGCAAATTGGAAGTGAATCTAAAGACAAAGGTTAGCTGTTTATATACCTAAAGTTTTTTGGTCCGATGTGGACTTTGTTTGTTAAATTTTGATTATCCCAATTGATTTTTCGGTAATTAACTAGTGGAACCACTACCTGCAAATTAATTTGTCAACAATAGATTAAAAAGCGGACAACTCATTTGGTCCACATCGGACCAAAAAACTTTAGGTATATAAACAGCTAACCCTTGTCTTTAGATTCAGTATCAGTTTGCTTCTCCTGAAGATGCTAACCTTGTTAGCGAAACGCGCGTCGAGAGCAAAAATATCAGCTTGGCGTTAGGGTAATTCATCTCTAGAAAAATTTTTCAAAAATAGGTTTGTAAAACTACTCACTACCTCACCTAGCCCCACAAACACACGGCACTGATAAAGAAATATTGTGAAATAGACAAAAAATTAGTATTGAGCCAGTCCAGCTAACCGAGCCTTTATTCCTCAACTATATTTGATAGAACATTTACTGGACGACTAGGGGCCACAGTCAAGAAATGTTCATGACTGTACTCTTATTTTTATTGCCGTTCCAATTGGGAATAGATAGACTATACACAAAGAAATGTGTTATAATAATGATGAAAACAATTTTGATTTTGAGTCAATAAAGAACAGCAAAAAGAGCGACTACATTGATAATTAACAGCGTAACCACCAGAATTTGAACAGATCAAATTAGACGTGGTATCAAGAATCGATTCTATGAAAAATTGAATATTAATAACTATCAATTATCGACTGATGGGACAACTTCTGCAATAAATTCCCTATCGCCTATAATATCTGGTACATCGTATCACTCACCCCTCAATATTTCCAAATTCTCCCCCATCTGGAAGCTGATAGTCACACCGGGATTGACGTGGAAAAACACGACGTACTCGTTCCCTTGGCCTTGGCTTGGACCAGGGCCGTACCCGCCCCCCGGAATCTGTTGCTGAGGCTCGAACCCCGGACCGAAGTGAAATTTGGCCGGCGACGTGGCCCCGTTTGTGTTTCCAGCGCCATCTACGCTGTCGGTTGGATAAGACCAGTGGTGGTATTGGTGGGTGAAATGCTGGAAAGGAGGGTGGTGATGGTGGTGGGGGTGGGGACGCGATTTACGGGGAAAATAGTTGGAAGAGGCGTTTTGGGTGCTGTTCGAGGACTGGGGAGCGGGAGCAGAATTGGACTCTGCCATTGGCGGGTCGTCTTTCACTTTCACCATAAGTTTTTGAGCGAGATCACTTCGTTACCTGAAAATGAATCGAATTGTATTGATAGGTAGGATATAATAATCCAGTCATTTAAGCTTAAATTAGGTAAGAATCTCGGAATTCGAGATACCCAGCTGTAAGTCTGTAAAT
>WOGJ01253045.1:0-12522 GCA_015342185.1 Leptinotarsa juncta
CCATCTAACTTACAAACCATATCCAAATTCCTGATTGCATCCAATATAAAGCTGTAGTGATCAAGACAGACCTAATACTTGTGCGCATGCAGTGCTTCGCCAATCATGACCTAGTGTCCATACACGTAACCGTAGTGCATCGACTCATATTAGTGCTTACGCTCGTGCAGTCGGATATTGCTTATTACACTTGTTGAACTTTATTTAAGCGCAAACCCAGATCCATTCCAGTGTGGACTTCACCTGTAGTGACAACGCAATTCTGGAACTCCTGGCTAGATAGCCCTGTCAGCTGAAGCCTTCAATAAATAATAAGAAGAAGAATTCGTATGATGTCATTTGGCAACACATGTAGCTCACTGAGGCTCAACAATGTCAATATGTCAGAAGTCAAATGTCAAAGTTAAACGTCAGAGAAAGTGTCTCAATTCTTGGTATGTCTCTATTTTTACGGAAAGTGAACTAACATTTCAATACAAATATTGATAGAAGTTAATTTTGCAGTAAGAATAGGTGACGATGGAAGTTGTCGGCAATAATTTCATGCCAGGTGATACACGACTTGTTGAACAATTGGTGTACGAACTAAAATCACAAGGTATTTTTGACCGTTTTCGGAAAGAATGTATCTCGGACGTAGACACGAAACCTGCCTACCAAAATTTGAGACAGAGGGTCGAGGGAAGCGTCTCCACTTTCCTCAAACAGCAGGTATGGAGTCCCGATATGAATAAAAACCAAGTGCGCGAACAACTCCGTAAGAATATCTATGAGTAAGTGCAATGTATATAATAAATAATGTTCTTCCAATCATAATATAAGCATCATATTACTAAATGAGAGTTGTCAGTAGTTATATATATTAAATTTTCTTGAGGTTGAATATGTTCGTTACAGGTCTGGGTATTTGGATACAGGAGTCGAACGCATTGTAGACCAAGTCGTGAATCCAAAAATCAATACCATATTTCTCCCAGAAGTGGAAGACGTAGTGTATAGATTTCTAGGTGTAGTAAAACCAGTTCGAGATGTAAAAAAAGATGTGAAAGCAAACATAACAGATCTCTTACCGACCGATCTCGAAGCGGTTTCTCCAGACTCTGTGCACAGTTTCAAAGATGACGTGAAGCGAGAAGTAAACAATGAAACTGTTAATGATTCACTGAACTCTGGTTCGAAGCCCGACGAAGATGAAAGCCCTCCTTTTGAACCGCTAGATGCCGCCAACAAGATCAGTCTTGAGGAAAATTCGGTTGATTCACATCTATCAGGATTTTCAGGTGAGATTATTGATTATAAACGAAAAAACATACAATTTGACAAATTGCGATGATGAACTGTTGTTTTGTTGCAAAAACTTTCCAAATAGGTTAGAAAGCAGGTAAAGTTGCTGGTAGTTCTATATTTATAAGTTCAAGTATATTTGATTGTACTAGAACATTTGAGAAAAGTTTCTTTGTTCTGAATATTCCGAATTTTCAGGCCTGCAGAGTCACGGCTCTAACAACAGTAGCGACATTAAGGTATGTCAGATGGAGATATCGAGCCAGGATTCTCAAGTGTCACACAACAGTTCGGAAAGCAGACTTTCCATCGTTACATCAGAAGACGTAACAAAAATGGAAGTTTGCGAAGACTCCAACTCGAATTTAACAAAGTCGACCGTAGAAAAGCCTGCGCCAGAAACTGGTAACGAAATGAAAATGGAAGTAGACGAAGTTGCACCTTCTGACGAGATTGATAACAGCCGTAGTGAAGACGTAAGAACGGAAGAAATTCGTAGCTTGAATGAGAACGATACCAGTTCTAAGATAGAGGATGTGAAGGTAGAAAACGAAAAGAAATCTGGGAAGACTGATGACAAAAGAACTGATGATAGAAAAAACGATAAGAGGTACGATAAAACGAATGAGAAGAAATCAAGAAGTTCAGATAAATATTCTTCGAAGGACAAACGGGATGATAAAAGGAAGAGCAGCAGTAGCAAGGATAAGTCCTCTTCTAAGCATAGCTCTTCCAAAGAAAGCAGTTCCAGATCCAAAGAGAAAGATAAGGACAGAAGTAGAACAGAATCTAAGAGCAGTTCCAGTACTAGAGATAAAGAAAAGAATGATAAAAGTAGGGATAAGACCGATAGGGACAGATCTGACAGAGAAAAGAAAGACAAAGGAAGAGAAAAAAGCGACAAAGAAAAAGGCAACCGAGAAAAAGAGAAGGAAATAGAGAAACCCACGAAGGAAAAATCTGAAAAAGATAAGGTCAGTGTGGAAAAATCTTCCAGAGACAAGGAAAAATCCAGCAAAGAAAAGACCGACGGGCAGGATAAAGAGCGAGAAAAGTCTGATAAGGATAAGTCTCACAGGGAAAAGGACAAGACCGACAGGGAAAAATCTTCCAAGGACAAAGATAAATCGTCAAAACCGAAGGAAAAATCCGACAAGCCCAAAGATAAGGACAAATACTCCAAGGAGAAATCCTCTAAAGAGAACTCTGAAAAAGATGGAGAGAAAGTCAGGGGTTCAGACTCCAAAAGTAGTAGCAAGGATAAAGACAGGCCCAGTTCTAGTTCACGGCATTCGGATAAGGAAAAGTCCCGTTCCTCGAATTCAAGCTCTTCCAGAGACAAACCGAAACTGGATAACGGAGATAGCAAATCCAGGTCTTCCGCCACAGACAAGGGAAGAAAAGACGGGAAGGTTTCCCTCAACGGAAAGTCCTCCGGAAGCTCTTCTGATTCCAAAAAGGATAAGGACAAGAAGCGCGACTCGAAAAAGTCGTCCAAGGACGACCACTATAGCTCCAAGGACAAAAGAAATGACAGGCGTTCCAAAGATAGGGATTCCAATGATGGCCGCTGCGGAAAACAGAACTCGTCCGGTTCCTTATCGGAAAACAACTCTTCACGCTCCGAGAAAAGCAGTCAAGAGTTGACGAGCAACAGTGGTAGTGGAGACTCTGGTAATTCCGACAGTGTGGAACGAACAGAGCCTGGGAAAGACGAAGAAGTGATGTCCGCTACATCCTGCAACGTCCAACGCCTCATCAAACCGAAGTTCGCTTCGAACTTCCAAGAGGCCAGAAAGATAATGAAGATCCGGAAGCAGCTTGCGATGCTAGAGAGGCAAAAGAGGTTGGGCTTCACACAAATTGAGTCGCTGGCGGAGAATGGTTTGGTTAAGATGAAGAAGCCCGCCAACCAGCAGAAACTCGACAGCAAGAACTTGGGCAAGAGTGACTCTCATGAAGTTTCTTTAGGTATGAAAGTCGATGTGAACAGTGAGGAAGCCGTTACGAATGATCCTGGGCGAAAGACTCCGGATTCTCCTTTGACTGCAAAGTCTCTGAAGGTAACGGAGTTGAGCAAAGAAAACTGGGAGGCTCTGGAAGCAAGGCTGGCCCAAGAAATGTCGAATGTCAAATACAGCAGCTACGATTCGGACGAGGACATGCCTTATCCTGAGAGTCCGAAAAAAAAGGAAAGCATGGAAGTGGTAGGAACTGTTGTCGAGGAAGTTACGGTCGGTGAAGCTATTCTCGAGGACTCTCAAGGTATTTATCACAAATAATCATTTATTGTTCTCTTTCCATACTATAGTAGGCACATAAACCTTCCAACTTGGTATTCAAGAAAACTAAAGAATTTAATGACTCAAAAAATCATTCACAAAACATTCGTATTACATACATAAACATATTAATTTATTTAACCTGAGATCAAGTTGTATTATAGCATTAAGACCAAGTATTTTTCAGTATTTTCAGTCTGTTTATCATTATAACACATTTACTCATTTTTTCCAAACGCAAATTCCTTTACTTAAAGTTCGATCTAATTCATTCGAATATCAAGAACAATTACTTGAAATCAAGACGCAAACAAAAACAAGCATAAAAATAACAGTATCCAACATAACCTTACAACCATGAAGAGAAATGATAGAATCTGTTCCAGTGTTGTCAAGATGATATGGAATATACCCACAAAAATTCTCGTGCTGTGTAGTATCTTTAGATCTTGAGGCCCCTCCAAAGTTGAATGTATTCTGAAAGGCACAATAATATTTACACTTGAATATAGAATAAAGAAAATACTTTTGTCTAGTTTCTACTATGTTTATTTATTCAACATGAATTTCTACAAAATTAACAAGTAATCAATCGAACAAGTACTTACACTTGCTGATGCCACAAACTCTTGAAAGCTTGTGAAGACATTGAATTCTTACACGTTTTTTTATTTTTTCATTTCTATTATCTAAAATTACTGCCATTGGAAAATAATTTGCCAGTTGCATATCTCATAAACGAGTCATTTTCTAGTGGTATCTTTCCGGACCTAAAACAATCAAAATGTATACCAATATTTAAAAATAAAGCTATTTGTGTTTAGAGTCAAATTTCCAAAGCGTTTGAAGCTGCCTACTCTGTCCGGCTGATCTCCTACCTTGAACATTACAAAATCATCTCCAATAACCAAAACGGATTCAGGAAAGCTAAATCAACTTCAACGGCTATTGAACAAGCTCTGGATTTTATCTATGAACAGCTTAATAACAAGAAGAATGTGCTAGGTATATTCTATGATTTAACTCGTGCATTTGATATGGTTAACCACAACTTACTTTTTCGTAAATTATACAGCATAGGAATTCGTGGTATACCACATGATTGGATAGTATCATATTTGACAAATCGTTCTCAAGTGACAGTAATAAATAATAGCAAATCTGACTGTAAGAGTGCTGAGTTAGGAGTGCCCCAGGGGTCTATATTGGGACCAACTCTTTTTATAATATTTTCAAATGACATCTACGATACCTGTACCACACCAAATAGAATGATACTTTATGCTGATGACACAAATATACTCTTAGCCCATAAAACCTTGGGAAGTCTGGTAAACTTGGGTAATTATGCATGTGATGAATTCAGTAAATACTGTAGCGACAATGACCTTGTCTGCAATATAAAGAAAACTATGTTTTTTACCCAAGAACAGTACCTCGAATCCAGATCTAATGAACAACATCAATATGTGTGGTGAAACTCTGGAATACTGTCAGGTACCTAGATTTTTAGGAATACTCCTGGATCAAAAGCTAACATGGGAGGCACATATTGACAGTTTATGTGTAAAGGTTGGCAGTGCAAACTACGCAATTCGGAATCTGCGAGACACTGTCTCTAGAGAAGTTATAAAACTCATGTATCATGGACTGGTACAATCAAGAATACAGTATGCATTGATCTTTTGGGGTAACTCTGCATATACTGACCGTATTTTTAAGGTTCAGAAAAGAGTCGTTCGCTGTATGGACAAGTCTCGTCCACTGAACTCTTGTAAACCAACCACTGTTTAAAAAATTCAACATCCTACCATTGCCGTTTCTATACATATTACAGCTAGTGTTATTTATCTATGATAATAAACACCTATATCCAAAAAACTCTTGATATATATAATTACGCTACTCGGGGTGAACATACTTTATACCACCTCTACTCTTGCTTGAGTGTGAGTCAAAATCCCCCAAAATACTTGGATATTGAATGTTTCAATAAAATAACTACTTTTATAGGGAGCAATAAAAATAGAATTGTAATGAGGAATGAATGATTTCTTGTTGGATAACTGCTTCTACGGTATGGATGAATTTCTTGCTTTTAGTGCTTTGATAAATGACTTAGTTTATTCTATACATGTAGTCTTCTCTTTTAAGTTCGTTCAAGATCAAACATTTTTGTTTTACTTTTAGCGTTTTACTTTTGACTAGTCCAATAAGTTTTCTCATGTATTTAGTCTTGTAATTATGTATGCGTGAAAATTTTAGTGATGAATAAAACTATTTCTATCTCAAACACTCATGTCACACACGGTAGCTAAAGTGCGCCACATATTTAACATTTACAGAGTAATACCATGTGCTAAAACATTCAGAACGCTACATGCAAGATTATGTGAAACTGGGAGTTTCAATAAAAATGCAGGTGGTAGAAGACCAGGAACTGTAACAACGCCTGAACTAGAAGAAGCTATACTCGATGCAACAGAAGAAGATCCTTCAAGAAGTAAATTACACTACAGCTAGAAGTCAGTTCAAAAACCGAATGATCAGTTCTGCAAGGAAACCTTCTAACTCACATTACATACTTTACTGCCTCGGGTTTGTCATCCATTAATGTTTCGCAGGTGGTTGATTCATACGATGGCACACAATAATAATTTTTACCAAATATTTAATTTACGGATGAGGCAAATTTTTTACAAGATATTATCATGAACTTTCAGAATGACCATTTTTGGGCCGACGAAAATCCTCACGTTATTAGAGAAATTCACTTTCACTAACAACTTTCGCTGAATATTTGGCTAGAAAAGATGAGTAACAGGTGATGCCTACACGGATTTTTTGCGAGGTCATTTACCCACTTTGTTAGAAGAAGTGCCGATACTTGTGAGAGGCAGCGTATGGTTTATGCACGACGTGGCTCCAGCTCATTTTATTGTTCTTGCTCGTCAATATCTCCACATCACCTACCCTAATCGCTGGATTGGACGTGGAGGACCTCAAAATTGTCCAGCTCGCAGTCCTGATATGAATCCTCTATATTTATGGGGTATCTGAGGCTCTTGTTCATAGAACTCCTGTACTAGATGTGAATGACTTGAGGAATCGAATAATCGACAATTGCAATGCCATAAGGAACACTCCAGGTATTTTAGAACGTATCAGACAAATAAAGACAAATCGATTGCTGTCGTGTATTTTATCATTGACATTCTGCTCAATTACTTTGAGGTCAAAATTGTTTATTATTTACTTTTGATTTTTACTTTATTTTGTCCACATATACTTTTTAGAAATGATTTTTTTTCGGAAACGAAGCTTGTTATGAGGAGAACATAAGCAACAAAATAGTTGTCTTCTCAGTTGCTTGATCTAAAAAAATTAAAAATCACGAAAAAGCCAGTGGCGTTCTTTTCTTTCTTAATAATGTTGGCTGTGGTCCCACTGAGACGTCACAGAACCCAATCATTTCAATTTATCGCGGTCTAAATAAGCGCCTTATTACTTCATATAACGGTGGCTAATTTCAACCAAATCGCTGTAAGGATATTTATGATATTTTAAAAATATCTTTTTTTTTCAATTTCAAAGCGCTGTATTTCAGAAAAGAAGTAACTCCGGACAAGTTCAATGTTCATTAAAACTTTTTTTTGAAACATCCTAACGAATCACCCTCAGGAGTTTCAAATCGTAGTCAAGAAACACCCTGTATATTAAGAGTGATAACCAAATTGATCTCACGTAATAAAATCTAAAAAACCAATTATGTGTCTCGTCAAGTAGTTAAATTGATAATTTTTGCCTGTGTTCATTTCCACAAAGGCCACATCAATCTGAATATTTTGAGCCAATCAGTTACGTCCATGATAGGCCGAAAAAGTACAAAATGGAATCTGGTTCCCATATTTGGGAGTTAATTTGGCCAAGGAGTTGAAAAAAACCAAGGTGTTGTAGAAGGGGTCTTACTGTGGCCATATAAATCTACAAGTTGCAAAAGGAAGCTTTTTCAAGATCTGCAGATATGGTTTTTGTTCCATGTTATGATAATAACCTTGAACCAGAAATTGAGAATGTAGAGAAGAAATGGTATCCTAGTCAATTTATCAGTTGGTCCACTAGGTAATTAAAAATTGGTTTTGAGCACATTTGAGACTGAGACATTGCTGGTAGTGAGACCTGATGAATGTCAGTCAAACGATTGTTGAGCAGTATGAAATATTTCACAGACCTTCCATCACTTTTTATTATCACATTGATATTACAGAAAATGAAATCACAAAGATATCTTTCTTGCCCGAGACAAATTTCGTCCGGGAATTTTCGAAAATTCAACGTGTTAAAACTTGTTGAACTCGAATCCCGCGTAATGAATTTCTTGTAATGATATTCACAAAACAAATGATATTGTCTGTCTTTTCAAGTTTTTCCAAATTTTATCCAATTATGTAATAACGATATGAAAAATGAGCACTTACCGTCTTTTCGGTAATACAAAATTTCGGCGTGTTTTTCGACGCCATCTTGCAGGGCTTCCCTGAGACTTGTGACAGCTCCTTGGGAGGTTAACGGGCCGCACAGGAACTCGCAAGAGGCCGGTCTCTGCATAACTTCGGCCCTGGAATAGCCTGTTAGTCGACAGAACCCATCCGAGCAGTAGATAATGTGGCATTGTCCTTCTCTGCTATTTGCTACCAAAAACGAACGATCTGAAACAAAACCGCCGATTATTGGTTAATATAGACATACAGGTTGATTTAAATTCAGTGCGCAGCTTTGATAACTTTTGTTGAGAACAGACACTGTTTTCTTGCCAAGGGGTGCATGCATGAAAAATATATCTATTGAAAATGAATACATTATTGCTCAAGAGAGAAGGCCTGCTTTGCGAAGGTTTTGGCTTCAACTTTTCATGGCAAACCGTTCGAGTACCATCTATGATAGTTTAAAAAATTCAAGATAGGTGGTAGATGTGCTGTATATTCAGGACAGAAACTTAATGGTATCTCAGATATAATCGGTCATATTGAAAAAAACATGATAGAAGAGTCTAATGTAGGAGTGGAATATATAAATATTGGAAAATGTAAGGAAGTCTTACGAAAATTTATTTTCCGGGCAGTAGATTCCATTTTCGCAATCCTCAGTGAGAAATACATTTTTTTTTGGAAAATCATTATCACTTATATAGAATTTCTGTACATTTTTCACTTTTACCTATATTCATCAGTGATCAAAATGAAAATTTTAAGTACTTTGAGTGTTTTTTATTCGCAGACGACCTTAAATTTTATAGACAGATCAAAAACTCACAAGGCTGTGTCAAATTGCGAAAGGACATCAATAGTGACCATCGGTGGAGTGTAAAAAATGAGTATTCGTTCAATATATCCAAATGTTTTGTCCTGTTTTTTTTAATTATTAAAACACTCTCAGAGCAGTGCTTTTGCGAAATTAGCAATTCACATTGGATTTGAATCGCTGGAGATTAAATCCATTTGGAAAAAAGTTTTCAGGAAGATCATTCCATATATAGTTCTCCAGATGGAAGAGTTCTCATCAAACAGTGAATTTCAATATGTAATGAGTTGAACCTCAAAACGATGAGCAGCCAGTCCATCGCGAATTTCTGATATGTACCGCTCTTGGTGAAATCAAATGTGCCACGTATCTTGGAAAACTCCTTTGAAATTATCTATAGAGGATAGATGTTCCAAGCTATCAACGTTGCACATGATGTTCGCGTCTCCACATCAGACAGAAGGCTCTTTTCTGGATGGAATCCAGCAGTTTCAGGGTATGTGTGAGAACATAAGAACAATACTCTAAAGAAGATCTGGTTCGATAAAATGTTCCAAGCTTTTGACAAGAAGCCTTTGCAATTCCAGTGAATTGATTGTGCCAAGACATATTGGTGTCCATTTTAACCCCCAACAAACTTATCGAAGCAAAAAGCGGAATTGTTTAACCTGACATTTTTATATCTGATTCGAAGAGAGTTATCTTCTTGGAGCACTGAATTCAACCTGGTCAGTTCCACCCCAATTTGAACTCACTTCTAGATCCTCACTAACATATGCAACCATCCAACGAGGTGGAAACAATACTTCTTGATTCACCAAACATCGACAATGAAATGTATCTGAAGGCTTCTCAGATGTATTGGAGAAATATTTCATTTCGATCACAAATGTCAGTTTTTTCCTTCGTAAATTCCAAAATTGCAGAAGTTAGATCCATCGAACCGTGAAATATAATGGAAATTGATCACAAACTACTCACAGTGATGAATATACCACTGAAATGGAACTGGAAGGACTTGGGGAGGTGGAATGTCCCTAAAAACCTAAAAATGGGGACTATGGGCCCCTACGGCTCGTTTTTCTCCATAATGGGACCCAAGGTTTGTTGGACTGACTTGAAGATTTGACCATATATTTGATTAAGAACAATATCTCATTATATATTGATAATGACGAATTTGTTTTAATTCCACATCAGTTTTGGAATAATCGAGTTAAGGAAATTTTGATCATTTTTGTCACTTACAAAAACAATTATATACATTTTATTATCTGTGTTTTTTTCACAACTGAGTATACAGTGCGTTCCATATGTATGGAATGAATTCATTTTTAGCGTTATTATGTACTATGTGAGAAAAGCCTGAAACAGGTCGATTTTCATCTTCTAATTGACAATCTACAATTTGAAAATATTATTCCCCTCCAGCACCACTTCTGAATCATAAGCACCCCCTCGAAAATTTTAAATAGCAAAGGGGGTCGTGTGGCACCTAGTTGGAAAGAGATTTTAGTCCTGTCTTCGGCAATATAAAGTTTTATAAGTTTGGTGCAATCATAACTGAAAAAATTAATTTCACAATTAAATTAAATGTTCAAAATGACCACCATTATTCAATTCTTGACAATAACATGATCTATTAAACAGATCACTGAAATATTAGACAAAAAGCCAAATGAACAATTGATATGGAACTAGTAGGCTGCTGTCATTTAGGTATTCAAAGTTACTAAAAGACGTCAGTATAATATTGTGGGCCTAGTGAATTTAATTACGTGTCTTTTGTCCGAGACTCAAAGAATAGACATTTTAATTATGATTAGTTGTGGTAATAAAACAAGCATTCAAAAAGAGGTTTGTGAAATTTTTAATAATAAATACCCTGGTCAACATGTGTCGCAGTCTACAGTTAGCAAAATTGAAAAAAAGTTTCGTGAAACTGGACATATAAAACATATTGGAAAACCAGATAGAAATGTTCAATTTACTAATGAAAAGAAGTTAGAGGTACTTCTAGAGATTGAGGAAAATCCGCATAAGAGAACTCGAGAACTTACCAGTGAAATGATGTAAGTAAATCGTCTATTTTAAGAGTTTTGCATAAAGAAAAATACCACCCTTACAAAGTTCAGTTGGTTCAGGAGTTAAATGAAGATGATCCTTATAGAAGGCAAGAATTCTGTGAATTGATGATGGACAGAATGAACGCAGATTTGCAGTTCATTAACAAAATAGTGTTTTCTGATGAAGCGACGTTTCATTTAAACGGAGCAGTTAACAGACAGAACTGTAGATATTGGAGCAGAAAAAATCCTCACTGGATGTATGCGACTCACACTCAATATCCTAAAAAAGTTAACGTTTGGGTTGGTATCATTAATAATAAAATTATTGGCCCTTAATTTTTTGAGGGCACTGTTAATGGTGAGGTTTATCTAGATTTTTTGATTAACTTTTTAGTGACTACATTACAAGTACATTTTCCTGATGTTAATCATCCAAATGAGATAGATCGAACTATTTACTACCAACAAGACGGAGCTCCACAGCATTTTGCACGTACAATTAGAAATTATTTAAACGAGGTGTTTCCCAATAGGTGGATTAGAAGACGTGGAACGATGGAATGGCTGGCTAGATCCCCCGATTTGACTCCTCGATTACGTCTTATGGGGTTATTTAAAATCTAAAGTATATTTTAATAGGCCAAACAATATTGCTGATTTAAAAGTTAGGATAACGGAAGAAATTCACAAAATAACCCCCGAGGTCATACAAAATGTTGTACGATAATTCCAAAATCGTCTTGGTTATTGTCAAGAAGTTAATCGTGGTCATTTTGAACATTTAATTCAATTGTAAAGTACATTGAAAAATACATTCTAAATATTATGTGGCAATATTATCCTCATTCTACGTAAAGTTTTGTAATACCTAGACTTTATCAAAATTTTACATCCTAAAAATCAATTTTCTCAGTTATGATTGCATCAAACATATTACATACCATTATTAATTTAGGATGTTTTTGTAGACATGTTATAAGTTTCTCCTAACCTAACCTAACCTAACCTGAAGCGGCGTTTCAGCTGCTCTCACAACACTTTGTCGCTGTGTTTGCTGTTGTCTTCTCAGCTCAGCTTCTAACCTAACCTAACCTAAAAATAACAGGAGAAAATAACAATAAATATAGCAAAAATCCAAACAGCTGAAACTCCGACGGTATTACGTTGCACTGTATTATTGTTGGAACTTCTTTACTGGGATGCTAGGTGACGTTAAAGTAGCTACATTTTGAGATTTTTTTGAAAAACAATTTTTTATCTTGCATAAATCATTTTTTTAACTTACATAAATAATTTTTTTAACTTACATAAATAATTTTTTTATCTTACATAAAAAATAATTTTTTTATCCTACATAAAAAAATATTTTTTTTAATAAAAAAGTATCCTATGTTACTTCTAATACCTCAAAGAACATGTGTACAAAATTTCATGATGATCGGTAGAGTAGTTTTCATGTGAAACCATAACAAGCAAACTTACATTCGCATTTATAATACACACATCAGAAAAGTCTAGGGATATTTTTATAACATACTAAATATCATAAAAATAAATGCATGCATATTCACGGCTTCCTGTATAAT
>WOGJ01253211.1:0-10955 GCA_015342185.1 Leptinotarsa juncta
ATGGTGTGTCCATACTATTCCTGAACTGAACACGACGGCGTCAACCATCCCCGCATTCCCCGATTTCTATTCGTCCCCTTCTAATTTAATTTTATGACTTTTCAGCTATTCATAAAACTTGGTTAGTAATAATTATCCAATACGAACCGCCAAGTCTACAGTCCACGTGGACTAGTTCGCTGCCGGTTCATTTCTTTGCCTTTGAGAGTGCCGCCAACTTTAAATGTACACAATATCGTTTACTTCTTCTATACCTCTATAATTTATTAGATACTTTTCTATAAACTTCCGATTCACCAAAAAAATTTGTTTCGTTCATCTATCAACTTCAGATAACGTTTATTTTTTAATTATAATATGTGCAGATACAGGGTGTATCTTAAATTATGTCATTAATTTCAGGTGGTAATTTTTTGTCATATTTTACGGATAATAATTCCAGTCGCGTATAATGTGTCTCAAATTGTTTCCTAAAAATTAAAAATATGCCATTACCATTCGACAAAAAAAATATTTCCCAAAAAACTGCTGCATCGTCTCAAACCTAGACAATACACATTGAATTCGAAAAATCCTTGAATTATCAAATATAGATAAATTTCATCTGAAAAGTTGGTCAGATTACCATCCGTGCGAATATGGATTCAGGGTCATTTAGCTTTCAAGAAATCTTCATTGTCTTTCGTTTCAAATTGTACTCTACAGTTTAATTATAAACATCTCCAAAAATTTCACTCTTTGAAAAAACTTCATCACCCCAAACTCAAATAAGTTATATCAATCTTGAAAAAAAAAAATGTTTCATCATGCAGGAGGGACCGAAGTTTTGCAATTTGTACTAGAGTGAATTACCCTGCAGAAAAATTCTTTTCAAGAAAGTTATTTAGATTGATATTATTGACCATATATCCTTCTAGCTCCTAAGCTATTTTTATTCATCTCTGTTGCCACGTTTCATAACTTCAATTTTCAAAATGGCAAAAATAGTTTTCTACTCGTGTTAAACCAAAATAATTCATGTTTTATCTCAGATTGACGAAAAATTAAATTAGGCAGCGGAGAAAAAGAGATAGAAAAAGACAGATTGAAAACAAAACTAAATGAATGCTTTAAAAAGCTTAAAGGCCATGAATTGACATTCAAGTACATTACCATCCCTAGTAAAATTGTTCAGTGTTTGAAAATTCAATTGCTAATTTTGGATTCTCTATGTATAATGGAAATTTCTCTTGGAATTTGATGTGTAATATCTGTTTTTTGAGAAAATGCAGAACCTTTTCGAAAGAGTAAAATTTTCAAGTCGTAGGGAACAATTTGATGCTTTGGGACTCGTAGTATGCCAGATCCTGAATAATTATTCAAAAATGAGTTGCAAAATAGATGTAAAAAACATTACATCATGACTTCCACGATCATTTCGGTAACTATTGCCAACAATTTCATTCATGTTACTTATTCCATAGTCACAACTGACAAAGAACAACTACCAATGTAAAGTAAGCGTAAAATCTATTCAGGCTGCTATATGTTCAATCAAAATTGACACATCTATAGGTCCAGATCATATTCAGGCAAGAGCAGTAAAAAATAGGAACAGAGCAGTCGTTATTGCAATAAGCGCTTCAATCATCCCTAAATGAGGGGCCAGATTCCCAAATCTTTAAAAAAGCAAGCATCTCTATTTGCAACAATTCAACTTGGGGTCCTGAAAGGAATAGAACTTGTGATGAATAATAATATTGAATATTTTAACAAAGTTGAATAGTTAGTTTTCAATCTTTTCACCAATTAATTTGCATAACTACAATTTATGTTCTTCGCATGATTAAAAAAAATCATTTATTTATAGAAACTCTTGACTGTCAAAAATTGTACTATAATCAGTGTAGAGAAATTCATTCAAATTATTATTGTAGGAATCATAGAATGAGTACAGATTTACATGAAATTTGAATTTGAAATGGAATCGAATGACTTTTGTTTTCATTACCATTAGTTCATGTGTAAACTTTAAGTGAGATAGGATTATGTGAGAACTAATTTGATGTATTTCTGTTCATGCAGCTGTGAGAATGGAATCCGAGGTAAGACATTAACGGTATATTGATTGTTCAATTTATATTATTCTGTCGGAATACGAGAGTTGAAGTTTAACATCGTGTCTGAATCTCTCATTTGCCGTATCTATTATTTGAACACCCAATTGATTTTCTACAGAGGTCAATATTTGTTTATATTTATGTCTTCAATATCTTCTGAAATAAAAGTTTCTTGGAATGAGTCGAAGTACATGCAGGAGATGAATAAATATGTAGTTAACCAAAAAAGAGTTAAGGCAACTTAAATATAATAAAGATGTTGAAGAAAAATGTCTTTCTTCGAAAATTGAATTTTATTAATAAATATGACTCTTAATCTTAATCAGTCTTGCTTGACTGAATAAATCAGTATCATATGTTCAAATCCATAAGTTTAACAGAAACATGGATGTTTGAGAAAACATTCGTAATGACTGAACCCAAACTTCAACGGAAATGGGTTGATTTCGATTAATTGTCCTATTGGGATGCTGGTTAAGGCGCGTACACACTATGCTGCTGTTGACAAGACCAGTTCGCAAACCCGAATCGATATAGACGCGATCGTTGGCCTGTGCCATTTTAAGCCAGCTATCTGCCAATGCAAATCGCTTAAGCGTCGGTATGCTTCAAAAGAAAACAATGAGAATGGAGAGAGGAGACATGCCAATCACTGGCATTGAAATTATTTGAATCAACATCTTGAACATGTAACGATATAAGAATCTCCCGTCGCGTCGCTAGACGGAACGCGAAATAACTGCCAGGCGTTCATCGGTGGAAATATCTCTTGTGAATGGCGTATCTTTCTTCTTGATATTTGGTACAACCAAATTTAGAGGAACTTGAGAATCACTACTTCTCATTTGAAAAGAGTTTATGAAATCACATTCAGATCTGTACTCAAGATTCAATTCGCCCATGTTGTCAATATTAATTCCTTCATCAAGTCACGAGTTCCATACTGTGCTCTACTTCGAAGGTAACCAAAGCCGTTGTTTGCGCCGTCTAATTTTTCATTTTCGAGTAAAATAACCGCAGCAGAAGCAATTAGTAAGTCCTAGTCAGTGAACATTGTGCGACTAAATTAAGTGAAAGCCACATATGCAGACATTTTCAAGTCGCTGGCTTTGAAATTTGGCTTTGACAATTAACATTGGCAACAGCATATCGCGGCATAATGTGGAGGTGCCTTTACACAGTGATGACGATTCTCATTACGTCTCATATGGCGTCTTGGTAAGAATAGTAGTCATTGCCATTTTTGACACACCCTGAGTTCTTACAACAAATGAGTTTGGATCTGAATTTTTCTTCTGCTTATAATGAACAATACCATAGAAAAGTTGAAAAATAGGAAACAATGGACAAAGTTTATTTAACATTTCTATGAAAGAGTTGGCTTCTTTGTACAACATTTGTATTGTTTCTTCTGACAACTATATCAGATTGGTGGACTTGGTACTGGTGTTTGCCTCAACTTTGTGAATTTGACAAGTTACATTGTTATTATTAAGATTTTACCATAAATATTTCTAGAACTAAATGACGCATGAGCCCACATGCATGGCAATGCTAATGCTGATAACCTACTACCATTGACAGTTTGAAATGGTACAAATAATAAATATTTGAATCGTTGTTTCCTGTTGTTAACAATAGTAAAGTTGTCATGCTCATTTTTTTTTCTAGAAATCACACAATATAAAGGTAGGGAAACAAAATTGTTTCAGATGATTCCTTTGTGAATTATTTTTTCCGAAATTATATAGATAAAAGAGGAAAACGTTTTTTTCAGAAGAGCAGAAAATATGTAGGTATATAGAAATCTGATGCTGATTTCAAAGCTCGATCAAAAATGAATCGCATATTTATGGCATTCAGTAGAAAGCTTCGCATGAAGCAGGTATTCGCTCATAAATTTGCAGTCCCTGTTGAATAATTCACGATATAATCTTCATTGGAATGATCTCTAAATTACGGTGTATCATGTGAACTTCAGATTAATAATTTTTGCTTCTTTATAATGATACATCTTTGAATTTATTTCCATTTAAGGTTTTTATGATAAATACAGGATATACAACTACTAGTTTAATCTACAGAGACAGTTAAATAAGTATGTGAAGACATCTGTTTTGTTTTAGGTAAGTATGGAACAGATAAAACGTAGTACTCTGTTAAAAAAATATGGTGAATTTTAATTTTTCTCTAAAAATATTCATGTATTTTTCCGCTTCGAAGTAGTTCCCTGCAGATATAATTCACTTATGCCAGCGTTTTTAACAATCCTCGAAGCAGTTATTATATGCAATGTTTTGTATGTCCTTAAGCTTTCTCAGAGATTCGGTGTTTATCTTCTCAATCGTTGCAAAACGCTGTCTCTTCATGGGGCTTTTCAATCTTCGTAACAGAAAAAAGTCGCAGAGGGCCAAATCTGGTAGATACGGTGGCTGAGGAATGATTTCGGTGTTGTTTTTGCGGAAAATTACAAACAAGCAATGACGAGCATTATCGTGATGAAAAGTCATGAATTGTTTTTCCACAATCAACAAGATAATACCTACTCCTTATTGACTGTACGATCATGTGGCAAGAACTCCTGGTGCATTACGCCACGGTAATCGAAGAAAACAGTGAGCAAAAACTTGACATTTAATTGAAATTGGCGTGCTGTTTTTGGTGTTGGCTCTTCTGGGCTCTTCCATTAGGACGACTGGACTTTGGTTTTAATGTCATAATTATAAAGGTACCCATGATTCGTCACCAGTTATGACCCTTTCAAATAAAATCTGGATCTCCGTTGACGTCATTCAACAATTCCTAGGGATGCCGATGCGATGGTTTTTTTGTCAAAGTTAAGTAAATACGCATGAAGCGTATGGCAGCAGAAGCGTGGCAAGCAATATGCCAACATCCTCAGCAACTTCTCTAATAGTGATTCGAAGATTGCCAATAACAATTTTCTTCACTTTCTAAATATTTTCTTCGGTTGTCGTTGCGCTGGAAACGTCCAGAGCGAGCGTCAACCTTCTGTGACAAGCTTGTAACAATTTTTATGATTCAGAGTACGATCACTATATGCCACTGTCATCATTTCAAGGTTTTTCAAGCACCCAATTCCATATTTCTCACAAAATTTTATGTAAATTCTTTGATTAATTTTTTTCTATAGCTAAAAATCACCAAACACGCAAAACACTTCTAACATTTATGCCTCTCACTAACAAACTAAACATGTTAAACAGCTGAAACTGTGAACATATTTTTTCAACAGCTCACTATATGTTTCGTCGTTTCATCAAATAATACCGACAAAATGAGACGTATTCAATATTTTCAAATACAAATTATTGGAAGTTGAAAATAATCCAATATTAGATTGGGTTAGGTTAGGTTAGGTTCGAAACCACACTTTGAAAGTATGTAATGATTATTTTGAAATGGAACAAATTACTAATTTGGGAATATATGTTGAGCCTAAAGATGAAGTGTTTGAAGGTGGTTGACAATGTTTCATGGTGAATTTCATTAGTTCGGACTTTCGTTGTCTAATATAGTATAATTTGAAATCTCTGAAATGACAAATGAAAATGAAAATCAAAAAGAATAGCTGAAAAAATAATTATGACATTAAGCAAAGAAAACCTGGAATAGAAATTACAATAAAATGAAGAATTAGGCAAAAGTTCAAAAATTGAACAATTAAATTGAAACAAAAATATAAAATTAACAGATTTTAAGCTAATTTACTTCACGACATTTCGATTGCTAGTATCCACAATCGTCTTCGGGTGATGACTGAACTTATTTCTACGAGAGATTACTATTTATAGGTCATTCGAGTGCTTTCATCTATCCCCTCTTCCCGCTTCACCGGTTTAGCGGGAACTGACCATTTGGCGGGAGTTGGCCGTTTTCCGCTTGATTATGGGTTTCCATATGTTGCGTGTCTCTACGCTAGCTTGGCTGAATACGTTGTTGCATCAACATGTATGCATCTTTTTTGAATTTTCTCCTAAACCGAACACCTGTTGATGATCTCAGCTTGGGACCACTTGATATTATATTGATGGTTCCAAACATGCTCTGCTATTCCCGATTTGCTGGTTTCTCGTCGCTGTGTGTGTTTTTTGTGGTCGGCAATTGGAACTATCTGTGACTTCTTTATTCCACTGATGTAGGATTTGCCGCACTCACAGGGTACCAAGTAAATGCGATTCTTGGAATCGCAATCCGCTGGTGGCCTGGTTTTCGTTGGGGTACATTTTCATTTGTTATTTCAGAGATTTCAAATCATATCAGGTAATGGAAGTCCGAACTAATGACATTCACCAAAGATAATCTGTTGTGTTATCCATTGCAATCGATTCACTGCCACCGATTATAAATTATTTTGAGATCCGCGAACAAGGGCAACAAGAAAGTTCCCCAACTTCATTATTTCTCAAATTGCAAATCTGCTTCTTTGTCAACCATGCGAACAGAACCAAATAAAATATACCTAGGGGAATCTAGATGTGAAGCAGATTTACTTCTGAACAATCCAACAAGTTTCAATTTCTGAGGGAAATCGTCAGTTCAATTCATCAATATCGAAATCTCGGAACACGAGGCCAATGATAAAATATTGTTTTGGTACGTAGGTTCCTTCTATTCATTTTCTGGCATCAGAAACTGTCACCAATAAACGATAATGTCATGTCCGTACTTTTTGATAAGTGAAATGAATCTATTGGGAACAATTTTTTCTCACCAGAACAGAAATGATCTGAGATCAAATCTCTCACGTTAAACAAATTTGAAGTGTTCAAATTAACCCCATCTTGAAAAATCGAAATCCAAATCTAATAACATCCATGATTTTTATTTTAAACTTTTCTAGTGGAATTTATCCGAATGCAATTTTAATTGCCATACTTTTGAACATTCCAAGAAGCTTTATTCATAATCAAACAAGAACATCATATAGATATGATAATGTACTCGAAATATTAGTATCTTCAAACATTGATTATTTACTTTGTTAATGCATTCAGACGAAGGAATTGGAAGTTAAAAGGGAAAGTAATCCTTCCAATGCTTCCACCAATACCACTGTTACTTCCAAGGCCGATTTGGTAAGTTGACTCAATGATTGAATTTCTTCGAATCCAGATAAAATCAGTGTAGGAATATTTTTTTCGTTTTCTACATTTTATCTTTTCTTACTTATGAAACAAAAGCATGTGAGAAATAAACCTGAATATAAAAGTTCTTATTTTTCAAAATATGTTCCAGATGAACCTTAAATGAATTACATAATATATAAGTTTATATCCAAGATCATATTTCTTGTTATTCTTCAGATAGTCTGTCAAATTCAACTTCAAATAGAGTGGATGTTGAGAAAGACCGTTTTGTTAGACCTGACAGACATGGTAGAAGATGTGAAGTTGTCTTTTACTTAAAGGCTTCCATAGAATTTCTGAGACATTTTTCTGTGGAGAATAAACATCTAGAATAGATGTGGATTTCAGTGAGAAAAATAATATCTTAAGAGTCGCATATCACCTTCCCAAAACTAACGTAACATTATCGCTGAAAGAATCTGTATCGAGTCTTATAATAAACTGACACTGAGATTTTGGATGGTGATCTGAATACAACCAATAATTCTATTGCATCTACTCGTAAGCTATGATCTGTTCATACTGAAATAAATTCCTACTAGAATGAATGTTGATACTCATAATGGTAACTTTAAACAGAAATAATATAGAATCAGTGATAGTTTTATTATTTTGTGAATTATTGGCATTGAAAATATTTCGAAATATAAGTTTCCGAGCTGAACTTTATGTGATAATCTGGGGTGATATCTTCCACTTCAACACTAGATGGCATAAAAAACCACATGCCCCTGGCTCACTTTTAACATGCGAGAAACTATAAAACTAGTAGTTAGGGCTACTAAACAATTTGAGTCATCAAAATCTCATACTCGTTGGACATACACAAACAACTGTAACAGGTTCCATTCGAGGAAAAAACCTTACTTGGAAATTTCAAAAACTACACCACCGATTTGATCTCCACCAACTTTATTTGAAAAATATAATCACGATGTTTCGCTAGCACAGTAGCTTTTTCAAGTGTATGAATTCATACACTTGAAAAAGCTACTGTGCTAGCGAAACATGTTGTTATTATATTTTTCAAATAAAGTTTGTGGAGATCAAATCGGAGGTGTGGTCTTTCAAATTACTATGAATCTTCATCAAGTAACGGCCGAATCAATCAGAAAATTGCTTGGAAATGACAACTCTAAGATATTCATGGATACCTCTTTGAAAAATACTGTCTAATTCCGAATGTACCCCTTTTAACTTTATCAATGAATCCTCAGGCGCAGCAATATCTGAATCGTATAACAAGTAACTGAGCTGAATCAGATGGTGATCTACAGGGCGTTCCACGAAAACTTGACCGCTTCCCCCCCTGTAAGTCAAAAATTGTCGTGTAATCGAAAATTTCAAAGAATACGTCAATTTTTTTTTTCTAGGGGAACTATTCATACCCAAAACTTCATCCCTCACTTCATCACTCTGCAATCAGCAACTACCCTCCTATTTTTTTTCAATGGCATGGGGGGTCGAGTGATACATCATTTGAAAGGTATTTTTCTATGACTTCTGTAATATTTTTTGAAATTGGTCCATTCGTTATTGAGAAATTGAATGTTGAACTTTTTGTTAAAAAAAAAGAAAATTCGCCGTCGCTCATTTTTTTGAGGAAATCAACAAAAGTAATATCAATGGCAAAACAATCAAAAGATGAAGTGTTCATCTAGTTCTTCTTCTAGTACCATACAATAATACAGTCTACTTTCGAAATCGTTCCTCACATCATTGAAGATATCCGGAGTCAGAAACTGGCATTCCCGAACAACTTTTTGTCGCAGGTCTCCTGTTTAACATATTGATGGCTCACGATGTGGTCTGGATGTATTATAAATTCTTGTAGCAGCTCTAGCACATTCATTATTTCGATAATAGGTTGCAACAATTTCTCTCTCTTCAGTAGGATAAACCATATTGGAACATAGTAAACAAGAATCACTGAAAAATAATTCGCGAAGAAGTGACAGTAGCCAACTACGTACTTTTTGTTCTGCGACAACTAGATTCAACAAAGACTACCAGTGAAAAAAAAAAACTAACAGTGTCATCCATTTCAACACGTTTACTCCAATTAAATGCATTCAACAAATCAGAGAATGTTCGGGAATGCCGATTTCTGACTCCGGACATCTTCAATAAGGAACGCTTTCGAGAGTATTCTGTATTATTATTTGGAACTAGATGGAGGTCATTTTTAATACTTTTGTTGATTCTCTCAATAAAATGAGCGACAGTTAATTTTCTTAAATGAAACGTGATTTTTCTTAAATAAAACGTTCAGAATTAATAGAAGGACAAAAGACCTTTCAAATGATGTATCACTCGACCCCCAATGCCATTGAATAAAATAGGAGGTAGTTGATGACCGCAGAGGGATGAAGTTTTGGGTATAATTTCCATATCAGAATTAGTACCCCTAGAAATAAAAATTGTCGTCCGTTTCTGACTTACAGAGGGGTGTCAAATTTTGGTTGGAACGCCCTCTATAAAATCGTGTTGAGGAATGTGGAAATAAACAAATTCATTGTATACGTTTGAATACGTCTTTATAGGATGAAACTGCAGTAACGTTAGTTACAAATACAAGTAGTAAAAAACACAGAAAGTTACATTTCTAATTTTTCATGAAATGAAATTCCATTCTGAATTTTCTATATTTTTTGTATAGATGGAGAACTAGAATCAAAATCAAAAAGCTATTTTCCCAAAAACTAAAGTCTGCTGAAAAATAAGCCCCTTTTAATTAGTAATCGAAAAATTGTAATAATTGAAATCAACGCATCAGAAAGTCATATTTTCGAATAGTTAAATGTTTGTGCATCGGATTTTACGTTATTGACGTCGATATTTGACGCACGAATGACAATTTGTTTAAATGAATATACATAATAAAACGAATTTTGAAGTAAACGGGTTACTTAGAATGCAAAGAATCCACTTCCATTGTGATTCTTAAAAAAATCTGATAATGTGTGTAATTGAATTTAGGAACTGTCACAAAATTAGGTTTTTCATTTCTACCACTGTTAAATTAAAGTGTGAATTTATGTTTTGTTAACTTACGGATATCAATCCCTGATCTAGCTGAGTAAAATACACAAATGTCTACATTGTACTTCGTTCACCCTGATATTTCAGGAGTTGCAGACGCAAGCAACATTTATGTCTGTGAGAAAATTCATTGAAACATCGAATGCAGATTTTTTTAATTACAATTATTTAATGTCGCATCAACCTCCAGGGTTATTAGCGATATTTTTACAATAATTTTTCATATACGGTGCAGCATTATACGTCTTAGAAAGACAATTAGTTTTTCATAGTTACAATTTTCTCCTAACGATGCTTCAATTGAAGGGGGATGTCATATTCGACTCTCTCGTTGTAGTAAGATACGCACTGATTTCCAAGGTACGACAAATGGTTTGATTACTGATAACTTAGAGTTGGAACCATTCCATTGCTGTTGCCATACGTTAGTAAGGATTTGTTTGTAAAACGGTTTCAGGTCAGGGTGGGCAATTCTTTTTTCAATATCTGTGAGTGGCTTAGTAATCGCATCCTTTGCCAGCTGGTCTGCCCTTTCGTTGCCTGCTATACCAACATGTGATGGAACCCACATAAAATGGTTATGTTTACGTTTCTCGTTGATTGAGTGGAGCTTATGTTTGATGTGAAGGATGATGGGGTGTTCTGGGTTTAGCTTCGTTATTGC
>WOGJ01253296.1:0-12912 GCA_015342185.1 Leptinotarsa juncta
CGGTTGCTGCACGCGCCGGGAACGTGACAGCGGCAAAGAATGCGGTTAGACCAGTCGCGAAAATTCCGTATACGCCGAGAAGCGAAACGAGAGTTCGGGAATGTACTCGACACGCCTACGCAAATAATCTAGGCCAGCGCCGAAATCCGTAGAAACATCGAGACCGTTCTTTGACCCTATATAAAAAAGGCCGAATAATGTCAGCAGCAGTCTGTACTTAGAAAGCGAGCTGTTAACAAGTTGTGAATATAAATAAACGTGTGTATATAAATTAGTGAAATATTGTAAAAATAAATTAGTTCAAGACAGTTAGTTCGTTAATTTGTTACAATATTCTTCCACAAAAACAGCCAGAACCTTCCTTTCCCAGACAATATGATATTTGAAGCTACTAGAATCCATATGGATACTAAAATGGATGTAGCCAGGGGAGTAGTTGTTTTCTGATAGGCGTCAGTCCATTCATTGTGTAGGTATATCCAAGACTGGCTTGAACGTTCAAAGTTGATTTCTTTAGATTTGTTTACTGTCAGTCTTCAAGCATATCCCAGTGGCTAATAAGAAAGATTTTCTTCCTTATTCAGAGGGAATCGGGCAAATTTCGGATATGCAGTTGGTTATTACCTCGTCCACTAGATGGAGTGACATTTTGTTGTTCGCTCCAACTTAGAAAGAGGAATTGAAATACTCTGAAAGAATTCCGATTTTCAATTATGGAATATTATTGACTTCAGGTCGATAATGGCCACTATCTTGATGCAGTGACGAGTGGCTAATGAGCCCGGTCTGCAAGTGTGCCCGTTCCAAAACTGAAGGCCGACTCATTCAATTGTATTGCCAATTGCTTTTGTAGGAAATTTTCTGTTAGGATTCCTGCACTGACGCCTGTCGAAAATAATCCAACGCTCTTCGTGGTTAGTCAGGGGAGTAGTTGTTTTTTGATAGGCGTCTATCAATTCAACCTGCTGTGTAGGTGTATCCGAGACTGGCTTGAACGTTTAAAGTTCATTTCTTTGGCTTTAGATTTACTAAAAATTTTATGTCCGAGGAGTTCCAATAGAATAATTTTCAAATAAATAATCAATTGAATGTCATTACTTTCCATACACACGAGTTTTAATTTCTATTATTCATTTTGAACGTGATTTTTTTGTGAAAATGTGTTGAATTACGATACCACTGAAAACATAAATAAAAATCCTTTATTATTTACCCCTGGTATAAAGTTGGATCGCGACGACTAAAATAGTCATTGAAAATTGAATTGTGTGGGTTGTTCTCTGATAGTCTGCATATTTATGACACTTCAACATTTTTCCGGGAGTATTAAATGATTTATTCATTCGACCTGAACTTCTAGTCGACACCCGGTATACACCCATATTGACTTTATCGGCTAGATTAATGATACCAACATAAATATTGAATCGGATTCTGATTGTGGTATTTGTAATAGCTGGGTAATGCACAAACGCATCCAAACAAAACAAAGCCCGAGAATTATATAAGAACAAATAAGTAAGAGTAAATGGAACAGGTAGATGATTAGTACGCCCTAGGCTAGAAATCAAACATTCCAACGTAATACCTTGTATATTGAATCAATCAACCTGTCCTGTCTTCGCTCGAGGAAATACAAGAAACATTGCTGCGTCGGTTACTAAACTAAGAATGGTTTTAAGAGGCTGCTTACGAGGATTGCAATGAAACTTGGGCTCTATTGTTGAGAACAATGCACTGGAGAATTTCATAGCAAACTTTTTTAGTGATTCAGATTTGAAAAAAATGTCTTCGGTATATCTATGTATCCAACTTTTTTAACAGAACATATTTTTCACAAACTTTAAAAATTCACAATCCTTCGTAATTAACGGCTTATTCAGTTAAAAGTATCTTTTCTGAAAAATCACCACAGTTTCTGTGATTTTATTTAAAGGTGGTTGACAATGTTTCGTGGTGCATTTCATTATTTCGGACTTCCATTGTCCAATATGATATGCATTGGTTTGAAATCCCTGAAAAAGAATCTATAAAAAATTAAAAAGATTAGCTGAAAAATAACAATTATATTGAGCCTCAAAACTTAAATTACAATGAAATAAATTCAAGCAACAATCAAAAAATTGAGATGGAAATTAAAAATTATTAACAAAAAATTAAATTTATAATTTGAAAGATTCCAAGCCAAGTTACTTCACGACGTTTCGACTGTTAGTATCCACAATCATGGGTGATAACTGTACTCATTCCTCCGAGATCTGACTATTTATGGGTCATTCGAGTGCTTTCACCTACCCCCTGTTCCCTCTTTCCGCTTCAACGGTTTTTGCGGGAGCTGACCGCTTGATTATAGGTTTCCATAAATTGCGTATCTCTACGCTAGCTTGGCTAAAAGTGTTGTTGGACAACATATATGCGGCTTCCTTGAATTTTCTCCTAACATCAGTGTTCCTCCTCGTGGAAGATCTCAGCTTGAGACCACTTGATGTTATGTTGATGAGTCCAAACGTGCTGTGCTATTCCCAGATCTGAAGCAGGTTCTAATGTTATACTTGAACCTGATTCTTCTTATCATTTCCGACAATCCTCTGATGTAGGGAATTACAATTACTGGTTGTGGCGGCTTCGCTTCCACTGAAGGTTATTTTTGATGATGCCTATATCCTTTTCGAGACCTTCCTTTGTATTACAGAGTCAGAAAGCCTACTAGAGTCCTAATGATTCCTCTCTTAGTCGATTGGTGGTGGTTGGATTCCTGGTTCAGATACTTGTCTCGTGTGAGTGGGTTTTCGGTATACAGATGTTTCCCATTTAGTGCCGGTCCTCTTCACCAACAGTAATTCGTTGTGGATTTCCTTCTCCATTGTGAAAGTGCTGGAAGGGCTCACGTTGTTTATGTGCTTCAGAAATTCAGGAAAAACATCATCTTTTGTGAGGAATTCAAGGAATTTTGTCGAACTACTAGGGGCAATCGTAGTCATAGAGTAGGATCAAATGATCAGTTTCGACGTGGAAAGCCTCTACACCAACGTTCCTGTCGAAGAAGCACATCAAATCATACCATACACCAAATCATACAAATACACCAACTAAAACTTTATTCAACTTAAATTCACCAGAAACTAGCTTACAAGCATGGGGGTGTAAGTTTTCTCGTTATTGAGAATACTTAGATCAGGTAAAGGAATAAAATATACAGTATCCTTTTTTAACGTAATTTATTAATAAAATTGGATAAAAATGGATATGCATTGAACCAAAGAAATGATAAAATAAATCGTTGAGTTCTGAATACCTATGTTTATACGTATGGAAAGAAATATTCCTTACAGTATCTCAAATAAATTTTAAAATTTATCTATGTGGCAAGGAAAAAAATATTGTGAGGATTTCAGCCCGAGATAATAAAATAATTGAAATATACGCAAATTATTATAATTTGTAATAATTTTGAAGACAAAGCGGAAAGCAAGTAAAAGCAGATAACTTTTTTTATTAAAATATTTTTCACTCATCTGTTGAATTTCTATGCAACGTCAGGCTTCGTAGAAGTTCCTTTGATGCGTTCTCCGGTCAAATTGCTTCGATGTCGTAGCGGTTGATCAAAGTAAATTTTTTTCCAATGCAAAAATAAACAATTTGCAGTATACGAGATAAAGAGACTCCAACTTGTTAAATTTTTCAAGTCTGATTAGTAAGGTGGAATTTGCGTAAGAAAATTGATGAGTAGTTATAAAAGTAAGTCCTTCCTATGAGAGATATAAAATATTTGAATCAATAAATGTAATTGAGGAATAAAATGCAGAAGATGGAAGAAAACTTACATGTGATAGCCACAAATAAACTCAAAAAGGCGAGGGAAATGTCTTCTCGTACTTAAAAAGTGCGCAAATTAACTCGCGCCAGTATTTTGCAGACTTTTCAAACTGTCTTACAAGAAAGGAGTTTTTCCTTCTTGTTGAAAGATTGCTCTCGTTCAACCCATTCCCAAAAAAGGCAAGAAAAATCTTCCAAATGACTATAGACTAGTCGCTTTGCTATCAGTGATATCAACAATCATGGAAATAGCCGTAAACCATCATATCCTTAAATATTTGGAAGGCTTCAATGTCTTGAGCGATCATTAATATGAACAGGAGACCTTCTGTCGTATATCACCCATATTTAAAGTAACGCAATGGAAAAACATGGAGATTTAAGAGATGTTGCGCTTGATATTTCTAAGGCCTTTGTCCGTGTGTGGCATGAGGGTTTGCTATGGCTTGTCGGATCATTTTTATGTATGGCTCTCCAGCTTCCTGAAAGAATGTTAATGGATATTTTCGAATACTTTTACCCTCAACGCTGGTGTTCCCCAGGAATACATAATGTCTACAACCCTCTTATTATTGTATATCACGACATATTGGAAAAAAACAAAGAATCCAAAAAATTGCTTTGCTGACGACAGCAAACTTGTCTCGTCAATAGATTTGGATTCCAGGACATCGGCTGCAGATACACATCTCCATTAGCAGCTGGAGGTTGCTTATCTTAATGAGGATCTAGAAGTGATTTTGAATTGAGGTGAAACTAACCGGGTTCAATTCAATATCACAAAAACCCAGGCATCAGTTTCCTTCAAAAAGAGAAATGTTTCCGAACCGGATATAATACTCGTAATGTCAGGACAAACAATTCCGGTTTCTGCTTCGATAAATTGTTGGGAGTTAAAATGGTCACCAAACTGTCTTGCCACAATCATGTCGCTGGAATTGCAAAGGCTACTTCTCAAAAGCAACTTTTGATGCTTTTATAAAGCTCCAATCAGACCTTCTTTGGAGTATTATTCCAATGTATGGCGCTCTGCCCACAAACATTCCATCCAGAAAACAGTCATCCGCCTGATCGGAGACACAAACATTACTTGCAACCTTGACAGTTTGGAAAATCGAAGAGAGGTTGGATATTTGTCTCTCATCCATAGATACTTTCACGATAAGTGTTCAAGTGACTTGGCACATTTTATATAAGATCGGTCCACATCAGAAATACGCGACAAAAGTTGCTGCTCATCATTTTGACATTCAACTCATTACACCTCGAATGAAACTATTCAAAAACCCTTTCATTTGGATAACTTAACTATGATTAGCTAGAGCATGTTATATCAATTCTAATAATATGTCTACGAACTAGGATAACATCGGTTTCTAAGAAAACAAGTTCAGTAATGGTTGTGTGAAAAATTTCGTAATCTTCATTAAAGGTATGATTTTTTTATAAAAGATGATTTGAATATATTGAACTTGTTTTCTTATTTACATATGATCCTGGATGAGATTCCCAAATGTTCTGCCGGTTTGGCCAATTTATACCTTATCACAAGTTCCACAATTTAATTTATATACTCCTGAGTTTTCGAATTTGGATGTTTTATCCTTATTATTTCAAACTAACTTTCCCAAATTATTACCTGTTCCATATGTAATTTAAATATCTTGTTTATTCAGAAATAGAGCAACTTTTCCTGTTGTTTGTTCAAAAAGTGTGGAAGCTTCATAATTTTGATTCTGATTATCCAACTTATCGATAGGAAAAACGTCTCGAATCGCTTTTGAGTATATTTTTTTAAACAATTTTGTCTTTTAATTCTTTAAATCCGTTACTTTTTTTGGACAAAACACAAGTACGAAAGGAAAATATTCAAGGCGCTCTCAGATCAGTGCGAAAGTAGCGATCCACATTGGATTTGTATCGCTGGCGATTGAATCCATTTGGAAAAACGTTCTCACGAAGTTGATTGCATATAAATTCAGTTATCCAGACGAAAGAGTTCTTAAACAGTGAAGTTCGAGGTGTACTGAGTTTAACCTCAAAACGATGAGCAGCCACGGTCCGTCGCGTATTTCTGATATGTACCGCTCTTTGTGGAATCAAATTTGCCAAGTCACTTGAACATTTTCCGTGAAAGTATCTATAGAAGAGAGAAAGCTAAAACCTTTCTTCGATGTTCCAGGTTCTCAAAACTGCACGTGATGTTCGCGTCTCCAATCAAGGGGATGGCTCTTTTCTGGATGAAATCCAACAACTTCAGGGTATGTTTGGAGGCAGAGCACCATACGTGAGAACAATACTTCGATTCCGAACAGTGTTTCAAGCTTTTGATAAGTAGCCTTTGCCATTTTAGCGAAATGATTGTGCCAAGACATATTGGTGTCCATTTTAACCCTCAACAAACTTATCCGAAGCAGGAAGCTGAATTGTCTGACATGATTTTATTATATCCGGTTCGGAGACATTTATCTTCTTGTAGAAAACCGATGCCTGGGTTTTTGTGGTATAGAATTGAACCTGGTTACTGTACCACAATTCGAAATCACTTGTAGATTTTCATTAAGATATGCAACCTTCTGATGTACAAATAGAATTACGAGACAAGTATGCTGTCGTCATCAATGCAATATATTGAATTCTTGGTTTACTGCAAATTATCTATTGAAAGAGGAACATTGACTATGTGACTGATGACTTTATGGTAATTCATGATCACTTAAATGAAATGAATAAAAAGACTTTTGTCTAGATACCACTCTCCCATTATCAAGTATAAAACTTGATAATGGGGTCAAACCCGAAACCGGCCGTATAAATAAAATCTACTAGTGGTATTTAGACAAAAGTATTTTTATTCATTTCATTTAAATGTCACTAAGTGGCGATGTCTTGAATTCATTGGAACCTCTGGAGACACCCAGAGGCTCCAATTATTTATTCTAACTTTCATATATCCCACGTAATCACCAGTGGGAACTACCTACTCAGGTTCATACTCAATCATAATTATCTAGAGCATCCACTCAACTTTTATATACTTCAGATACATCCTCAATTATGGATACCACATTATTTTGTATCAAGTTAGAGTAGTAGAAAGCCAAAAACTTTCCCAAAAAATAAGTCACTCCTAAAAATATAATCCTTTCAATTCTAACAAGATTCTTAAAAAAATATTGAAGTTATTGGATATATTGAAACACAGTTAAAATATTCTACACCTCATTCGAAATAAGCAAACCATTGAAATATACCATGTAATAAAAAAAAAAATATATATATAACCCCTTCAGTTCACCATGTAATAATTGTGATTTAAATTATATTGTAACAATATTCAGAACAATATCAAGCAGAATAACTTCACACGAAAGTGATAAAAGATAAAACAAACATTCATGTACACTAGCTCAACATTCTCTTGACATAAGAAACAGAATTGAATTTGATCAAGCAAAAGTTTATATTCAGAAAAAATATGCCGAAAAATCTTTTTCACGAAATGATCCTAATTAACAAAAATCCTAGTAATATGAACCAAAAAACAGACATTGTAAAACTAAGTATAATTTACAATAATATAGTAGACATAGATAAATGTAGGTAATATTCTCAATTTAAAATAGTCACATATTGTTTAAAATTCATTCAATGAGTATTCATGAAATAGAAATATTTTCAATGATAATGTCACTCTTGTCATTACAGTAAGCTTTGAACATGACATTACTAATATCAGATACCTAAATATTATGACACTTTTAACATCAATGCTTCAGCTTTGTACAATTATTTCACTATGTTAATCAATTTTCAATTATAAAACTCAGATCACTTGTAAGTATTGTCCATTTTTTCACTAATACTTGGTTATGTTAGCGAGAAATACGGGCGTTTTGATTTAGAACATTGGATAATACTTGAGCAACATCAAAGAAGCAAAGATACAACCTTATATGAGTGCGCAATAAACTGAAACAATTGAATCGTGTATTGATAGTGATCTCAGTTTTGGAAATGGTTATGGAACAGGACATAATACTAGTGATCTGAAATCAGCAAGGTTACAGTAAACTTTGCTATGGGTTAGGTCACGGATAAGACACAATATTAATTTGGTGAAATAGAGAATTTTTCGATAATGAATATATAAGAAAATATCTCTAAAGAATATCTGAGGATTGAAATTACCACTGAAAAAATCATTTCATATCTTGTGGAGAAACGAATATCCATCATTTATGGGAAGAGATTTTGGAAATTGAACAAAATAAACCAGTTTTCAGATATTTCTCATTTCTATACACCACTCTAAAATGATAGAAAATAAACAAATATTTTTTTGCAAATATTCTATTTGGAAACGATTCAAGTTATTGAAAAATGAGAATAATTTGAATAAAGTCGATAAATTGATGGATGTAGCAGTTACTGCGTTGTGGGAAATTATATTGAAGAATAGAGAAATGAAAAATTCGATGATTTTTACCATTTTCATTTGAAACTAAAGTTATTGCAGTATCGTTCTATACGGACATTTTCAAACTTATACAATAAGTATATACAATATACAATAGGTATAAATTTAAAAATGTCCGTATAGGACGAAACTGCAGTAACGTTAGTTACAAAGTAAAAGTGGTAAAATACATAGAAACTTTCATTTCTCTTTTCTTCATTGAGTAAAATCGTTATTTAAACAACATTTACTGAATATCGAATGAGGAAATAGATGTCTTTGTTACTCTAATTTTCTCACGTTGATGTGTAGAATTGTAATCATTAATATGATTTGAATCTATTCACAACACATTTTGATGCTAACTGGTTAACGAAATGCACGTCATGAGACATGCCTGAGATCTGGTGTAGAAACAGTGGTTTCATCAGGGTCCTAACTTTCAATCAGGCTAACAAATAGCATTCTCATTATTTTGTCCTTTCAAGACTATAAAATTAACGTACGGAAGCCTGGTTATAAATAATGATATTTTCATTCGAAGAAATGGTTATCGTTTAGTACTGATACCGAAACATTAGATGAATTCGAGCCCACTGATTCAATAAATGATCGACCAATACCCGTATGTTGACGAAACGCAATATCTGCCAAAAACATCGTCGCTGTCTGTGAGAGTGTACAGGAGAATAGGAGATAGTTGATTTCGCGTCGCTCACAAGAACTTGGCGTTTCGCAAACCACAACTGCACCTGTACAACATTATACTGACCCAGGAACTGAAGGTAAATGACCACAGACACCGATGTGTGATCGCTGAATGGGCTGATTCTAATTTTTATCATTTCTAGATGAATGGGTACGGGAAAAACAGTATAGCCGAATTTAGGACCATATCTGAGGTGTGCTAAGTGTTTCTTATATTTTATTTTAATAGATATTTTAGTCTGTCCATAACACTTTGCATCGCAGACCTTATATTTAATTTCGTAAATTTCAGACTTTTCCGAATCCTCTACTTTGTCCTTTGGATGTCCTGGAAGGCTCTGTAGTGGATGACTTGTTTAAAATACTACCTTCACACCTAGTTTCTTGAAAACCTTTCCGAAGTTCTTCGTGTATTGGTGGTATGGAACTAAGATATATTATTTATCTTGGTTTTCATCGTTTCTAAAAGTCGATATTTTGTTCATTCTTAACCTAATTTTTTTGTTACTTATAATATCATCTATAGTACCCCTCAAGAAATCGTTAGTGACTGCTATTTTGTGTCCTGTCCGTTTTTTTTGGGGAACCTCTCAAGTGTGACATGAAAAATGAAAAGACGATGCACTAGAAAATTCAGCCCAGCACGTTTGTGCTGTTCACAGTGATGTAAACTGTCAGCAATATACCTGTAAGTACTTGTTTCCTTCCTAAATACATCGTATTCTAGTCTCCCACATAGATTCCTCATTATCAAAATGTCAAGAAATGGAAATTGTCCTTTTTTCCTAACTCATTAGTGAATTTTATTGAAGCAAATCTATTATTTTAAAAGGAAGCAAAGTTCTCAATATTTGACTTTTTGTTATGGAATATCGCAAAAACAACATCCGCCTACCTCGGCCATATTCTAAGAAAATTCTTTGACTTTTCTTTAGTTTCCATTTCGAATTTGCACATGAACAGGTTTGCCAGGTAGAGGACAAGGGGTTACCCATAACCGCTCAAATAAAAGCAACTTTCTACCTGAAAACGGTTTTGTTTCATACTCAAATCAGTGAGAAAAAACGAATTCATCAATTTCGTTATAAATAAAATTATTTTTCTCTAGTAATTTCTTGAGGTATTGTAAGGTCTGTGGAATTGGAGCGCTAGGAAATAAAGAACTAACATCAAAGGAAAACATAATCTCACCTTCTTGCAGAACGACGTTTTTGTATATTGTATGAACTCTAAAGAGTATTTGATACTGAAACCTGGTTCCGGAATGGACTAGCTTTCACATTTCTTAGTGAGCCATTTTGCTATTTGGAAGATAGGAATTAGCTGACACGATGGGGCGCATTGATTTTATCGGTTTGTGGATTTTTGGGAGGCAATATAGTTTTGATATCGTTGGGTTGGAAACTTGTAAGTTCCATTTCTGTTGAGGGGTAAGTATATTGTTGCATTTCTTGAGGACGTAACAGGTTCCTGGACAACGCATACGTCCGTTAGTGATGAAAGTATTGATCCTTCCGTAGTAGTCCGATTTATCCAGAATTATTACTTTGTTACCTTTTTCAGCTTTCAAATAAAAGCCATATTTGACTTTCAATCGCTTGATAAGTTTCTTTTGGTTTTTATCATCGTTTATTGCATGTTTCGGTGTTATCATGTTTCTGGAAATTTAATTCCTGACTTTCTCTCTCTATATCGAATCGAACTTTAAACACTAGCAATGATATTCTCAAGGACTTTCTCGGAAGGCGGAATACCAAATATCAAACCATTGTTTTAAAGGTTGATCTCTTCCTCATCAAACGATTGTATGATTTCCGACAATGTTTATGACTTTCAGAGTGCCTTTTTTTGATTTATTCTTAGATATAAGAAATTTGGATTTCTTTTTCAGAGTACACATTCCTCTCTGAAAGTCATTCCATTGTGCGTTATCATTTTCGTCTAATCTATGTGTTAGTTTTTTATATAGACTCTAGCTTACTAACTTTAAGAGACTACGGTTAGTGTACAGATGATCGATCTCGAAATGAAGCCATTTCTCTTTGGCAATTTTCTTGACTTAATTTTGGAAAAACTGAATATCTTTCACAGCTCTTTAGAAACCAAATATGTGCTTGGTGTTCGAATAAAACTACATTTACAGTCAACGTCAGAAAACATAAAAACGAAATTGGGAAATTCCGGTTCTATTCGATATTTCCGGTACTGATCAGAATTTCCTAAATTTCGAAAATTCATCCAAATGCACTCTAAAAGAGACAATTTTTTCTAATTCAATCGACTTTGTATCTTTCACGGTTTCCGTTTTCCCATGGTAGTCTTCTTTATCTTGGACACAGCGTATATAATTGTGATAATTATGACAAAGACACAAATGACAGATGAATGAAGGTTCGCATTATGCAAAAGTGGAAGAAATATGTTATTTCATGAGAAGTTGGTTCTTGAAATGGTCGATTTTTCGACGTGGATGGCTGGAGATCTAATTGATTTTTTTTAATTAACACGAACCAATGAAGGGAATCTGTACCATGTTATTATTATTATTAATACTAATATTTTTCATTACATCGAAATGAAGTTTTTATTCGCATGATATCGACAATAACTGAGCAGTGTTACTACACACTGTATCTCCATCGAATTGCGTGCTGAATGCAGGTAATTAACTAATAATCAAATCGTTACCTGTCGACATGCGGATTCAAGAATAATTGTAGCACTTCCCGCATTACGTCGGTTATTATTTCTATTGAGATATTTCATTAATGGAGGAAATCATCAGAATCGAGAGTGCGTGTGTCCAGAGGCAGGTCGGTTAAATCACATGGGAATTAAATGTTTCAGAAAGCTTTTAGGTGGCTCTGATTTCGATGTGCCCATTCTTGATTAGAAGCGGTTATCTTGAAATCGGTATAATTAATATCTCAGAACTTGGTATCACATTTCTGGAAAGGAAGGAGTGTTGTGAGCTCTTTTCATTGATCTTTTGGTAGAATTTCAACCTTTCACATTCTTAAAGAATAAACTACTATAATGGAAGTTTACAGATATTCAGAAAAGTCAAATTTTCAGTTCAGCTTGAGAAAATACTGTGTAGATTTCTTATATAATAGTTAATTACTATACAAGGGAAAAAAATATTAGATTTTAGCTCGAAGTTGTGTTGTTCCCCGACACGAAGCGGAGGGAGACAAAAAACCGAGAGCTAAAATCTAATATTTTTCCCGTGTATAACACACAATTTTTTTCTGTGACGGAAAAACGACGATTCAATATTGAAAAAAACATATTATTACAATATTATGTTAAAGTCAGAAAATTATCGATGTGAAATTTGAATTTTTAAACAGGTAGGCTGCTGTACTTATAGCGTTGCTAGGAAACCAATCAATAGAAAATCAAATATCTGTCAATTTAATTCTGTGATTTGATTTAAAAATTGCATACTTAGTGGTTCGTAGTTATTTTGAAAAATGTCTAATTCCGAGTTTTCTCTTACTCCACCAGAGTTAGTAGAAGCAGCGAAAGTAGCGTCACAAAAATTATTGCTAGCTAAATCGCGGAAAATTTATGAAACCGGGTTTCAGTTTTTACCTAAATTGGTTTTTCTAAATGGGGTTGCAAAGAGATCATGGCTTCGCAAGTCTCTGCAAGGTGCATTCAATGAAATTTTTGTTATCAACGTAGGACAATTGATACGTTTATTGAATAATTTGAACAACATTAATTGACATTTTTCTTCTATCTGTAAGAGACAACAAAGAATACTTTTTTGTAAACTGGACGGAAATTTCCATTGATTATGGAAATGTCAGTTTTACGCGCCAATTGTTTGACGAATTTATTTTGAACACTTTCAATTCTCTGTTGGTAAATCGAATACTGTGGACTCCAAACGACAGATGCAAAGTTCAAACGACTATATA
>WOGJ01253430.1:0-13522 GCA_015342185.1 Leptinotarsa juncta
GGGGTCTCTGAGGTTCTGTTATGAATTAACTCCCCTCTTTTGCCCCCCAATCCCATTAATTTTTGCAGGTTGCAGGTTTGTTTGTATTACTCTCAACATTGCTGTTGAGACCCTTCAGGACCTAGACGGTGACCATGCCCAGCTTATAGTAGGCTTTAAACATGTTCCCCTCCAAGGCCCTGAAGGACCTTTCATTCGTGGAGTAGGCCAGGATTTGTCCTTCCTCTTTCACTTTTCTGCTCAGAAGGATCCAGTTTTCCACTCCCAAGGCAGGATTCTGCTTACTGAGGCGTGTCCTAACTGTAACCTTCTCGTCTTTTTGGCTCGGAATGAAGGCTAGGACTCAAGGTCTTTTTGGGAGGTCGTTGGCCTCGACCACGGTCAAGTCCGCCCCCTCCCAAAGATTGCCCAATTTTCCAATGCTTCCTCTGAGCCCTTTTTTTGTCCCTTCATTCGCATAGGTTATCCATAGGTTTTGTCCAATTCGCAGACAAGTCCTCCAGGTCTGACTCAGGGTGACTTCAGGGTGTCGCATGTCGGTGACCCTCAGGCCCCTAGCAGCCTCGCTATAGGTCCCAGTTTCTGGGTTTTTTCAGTACCTTCTGTGGGGGAGTTTTCACATCCGCTCTAGGTCTTTTTTTGGTCCTTTCCACAGAAGTTGCTTTGGTTTTTTCCGTTTTTCAGTGGTCTTTTGTATTACATTGTTTTTCAATCCACGTTCCCGCAGCTATTTTCCTTGCTTTCATGAGTTTGCGCCTTTGCGCCCCTGATGGCCTTCTCTTCTGCAGTTCAACTTTCGTCAATCCTACAGTTATGCTTTCGGCGGGGCTGGTGTTTCCCGCCGTTTGACTATGATTTTCCTGGTCAGTTTGCACCTCCAGGATAGTCTGATTTTGCGAGGAGTCGCTCGAAGAGTCCTTCTCTGATATTTTGGTATTTCTCGTATCCATCCAAGTCCCACGAGTATGGGGGAAAGGGTTGTCCACATCCATGGTGCCCCCTGTATGGATGTAAGGCTGGATACTTTGGGAGGCCGCCTGGTATCCCAAAGGCTCCGTTAGTGATACCTGATGAGGCTCAGGTACCATTCATCCTTTGGCACGGGTCGCATAACACCTTGGATTAGGCCTGGGTCCTTCTTGGTTTGACAGTTCTGTTACGGCCTTTTCGGCATGGGAGACCCTACCAGCAGCTAAGCTGCCGCCGACACAGCCCGTAACTTCATCACAGTACGCAAGCCCTCCCACCACGACAAGATGAAGACCCCTCAGGAGGGTTGATTGATAATACATTTTATTGATTCATAGATATAGACTGCTGACACAGTAAGTAGTTTGTTGATCTTAAAGGCTCCTCTGCGGGAATCTCTTGTATTCATATTGAAGGTTATTCTGATATTTTTTTACATAAGAAAACTATTCAACCCATGACATGAGCTCCGGATGATTATCTCTAGTCTCATAGCGGAGTAAATATTCGCTTAATATACCTACTGTAACTAGTGCTTCAAGATCAACATTTTTTTTCATATAAGGCTTAGTAACAATGCATCTTGGTATAACTTTCTTTGCGATTAGTATCATCTTCAGATAGCTCTTGTACTGGGTGAACTTTGTGGAGATGCAATTTGTTAACTTTAAACAGTTGTTCAGACATTGTTTGACTTGCGTTGTTGGGATGGGATTTTTTCTATTTCCGAAAATACATCTCCTGGACTTATCTACTTCACATGACCTTGTGAAATAGAAGTCCATTCAGGATACTTCTCAAATTTATATCTTTCAGTATTCAGATCATATCTGTAACCCAAATATCTCCATATGCAATCATCATATATTATTCACTAAAATGATTACCTATATGATAAATTTCGGTTACATAACACATATAACAGGGGTATCCTTTCGATATCCAATTCAAATCGGTATATCCTTGTATATGAAATGGACTTGGGATTAACATCCTTCAGTGGATTTTCTATGGACACCCATAAAATATCCAAAAATGTATGAAATATGTTATAAATATCCAGGTTAGAGACCTCCAGAACGTCCATCTAATATCCTTTGAACATAAATTGGATATCTATCAGGTGTCCGTTTCTTGGCAGGGTCTATATGTGAGTAGGGAAATTAATTATATGAGTAAGTCCTTACCAGTCTCAACATTTTAGATGGTCATTTTAACAAAGTTAAGATTTATTGAATGCTCTCTTGTGGATATGGCTCAACTGGATTGAAAAAAAGATGTATAGATTCTTCCAAATATTTTTCAAAGAAAGGATTGATCTGTAGGGCACAAGATTGAAATGTGGTTGACATTTCAAATGAAAAATAGATTTTCAAAAATGAAAACTACCTCTCAGAAGATTTTTTAAATATATTTCTATTATGATACAATTATTATTTGATCATAGATTTACACATTGTATATCTCTTTTGTAAGAGTTTTAGCTTTTATCAAATATAGAATTAACAACAATTCTTACCACCTTCAATTTTGAAAACATTGGGCAAAATTTATAATAAGAAGCGTCACTGAAAAATTGAATAAATCCCTATTTGATTTAATTTAAATTTTAAATACTCAAAAATATCTAAATATTTACCCTAATGACACAAGCAAATTATTCATTTTTAGTTCAATGAGAAGTTGTGAAGATGATCACTCAGTGACTGAAACACGTGTCGAGGTGTTAAAAATAACGGTTTTTGGTGTTGTGATAAAACTCGTAATATTCGAGTAAATATTAATTCCTGAAATGAAAATCAACAATAATTGATTATCGTAGTAACTCAAAATATAAAGTCTGATATTAGACCCACATATAAATCAACCAAATTCATTATATAGGTAATATACAGTTCAATTGAAAAATCAACATTTCTTTTTTCAACGATTTCATGATGTGTGGGATATTAACAACATTTTCAATATGTAATTGAACAAAATGTTCGGTGACAATGCATTCATTTATTTCTATCTATTTTCAAATTTATCTGGTCTTCAATTTGGAATATGTGTGTGTGCGCTTTTTTTAAATAGAGCTAATATGTTAATTGTAGGAAAATCACAGATTTCTGTCTGAACTTGCTGTAGAACGGAAAATGTTTGAAACTGACTTTCTTCAACATACTTATTGAATGATGAGGAATACATATAGTCAGTGTTATATAAATGTTATAAATAAATTTCCAAACAAATAATATCACAGTTCCTTATAAAAGGGTACACTTATGTTGAAATTATAGAAATAACACAGATTTCTTTCAAATATTGTACATTAATCTGAAAATGAAAACAAATAACTGTTCAGTTCTTTTTTCATATAATTTTTCACCTTTTACAAAATTCACACAATTTATACATAAGAACATGGTTGGCATCTTAATTAACTACATCCAAATCCAAATATTTGTCATTCCAGTAAATTAATCATGGAATAAAGAAACGAAGCGACATCCATTTGGAATGGCCTAAGTCATCATAATCATTAAAAAAGATTTCATTTTGATATTGATATGTGACTAGTACCTTCCCACTGTCAACAATTGATTCCAATTTGTAAGTAAAATATAATTGTGAGATTCAAACAGCGGTAAATCAATAGAACAAAATAAAATGTGTACAGAAAACTTTTGAATAAAGAGCACTAGTAGACAACTTTAATGATGAATTTTTTCACCTAACATTACAATGGTCACTCATTCAAAATTATAAATCCACTGTTTGAAAATATCAATATTACATGTAAATGAATTGAAATCTGCATAATGCCTGTGCAAGTGATGAAATTATTGGTCCGTAACCCTGAGCATTATCGTACAATTCAAACAAAGGTGCAGCCACTAACTTATAATTCTTCGGGACGGCGAATAACGCTTTCTCTTGTAGTTGAACTAAAAACAACCTTTTATGTTCTTTGGGTTTTGTTATGTGAGAGGGAATGTAGGGGTACTGAGGTGGTTCAAAATTAGGTCTCCACCAATTTCCGATGATGTCTTCAACTAGCCAGTCTTGTTTCACACCATCCAAACGACCTAAGGTTTCAGTAAGGAGTCTTTTGAGTCCCTCCACTTCGTCCTCGCCAGGATTCAGTTCTCCTCCAGGTAATTTGAAAAATGTTGTTCCCAACTGTAACAATAAAACATGTGGAAGGCCATGTTCATGAACCAATAAAACTCCTTCCACGCTTCGTCTCATCCCTATTCGTTCGAATTCGTCCCGCATTCTCTGGAATCGGGCTGGAACACTGGGATCTTTCTCAAAAAGTGGTTCTTTTGTACCGAATATATAGTTAGTTAAAGGATACAAATTGATAATTCGATTCAAAGCTGCTGATGGCGGACAACCCTTGTCGAAATTTGTATTTGCCACTGTGGTTGTAGGAGTAGTACTCTGACTATTTCTTCTGGGCCAACCTGTGCCGCTACCGCTCATGCTATTCTGTTGCTCTCGCTTCACTTGAGACGAAGTCATAGCCATTTTGAATGGTTAAGTGTCTGTCGAATTTCCACTAGTCAAAAACTCGCTGGAAAATTATACCTAATTCCAACTTCAAAACAAAAACTTTCTTTCTAGTTTTAATCTTCAAAGCATCAAAAACAAGATGAAAAACTTTCGCAATGACAATTGACATTTACGTTCGTTATTTGACAATTAGCCCGACTCGGGTATGGCTACCAAGTTTTCGAACGCTGTTCTTTTCTACTGAAGAGGACATTAGTGTGTTCAACAAATGGACACATCAAAAGTAAATGGGCGATCCTAACCATGTATACATATTTTGATAGGAAACACACATTATGTCTCTGTTTTGAAATATTTTGATTTCACAGAGGAGACGATGTTTTTGTCAAAATTCAAGTATCCAACAAAAATGCATAGAAACCCTGGTATTAAAACCAAATAGCGCAATATGAGATTGATTCAAATTTGAAACATTGCTGTGCCAAGAGCACCTCTTCGAACGGAATGCTGAAGTACGTTGTATATTATTATCTTATGAAGAATCAAGAGTGACGTAAATCAAATGATTACAGCATGGTATTTTTATGCTTCTTGTATCTTTATGTTGCGTATGTCATTACTATTATAACAGAATCATTACTTTTGGGTCGTGTCTATTACATTCTTAGATACAATTTAAAAAATCCCGTATCTATTATTATTTGTAAAAAAAGAGTTGGACAAATTTATGGTTGTGATCACAGGACACATGAACAATTGGTGTTTTGTGTCACAATGAAATGAAAAAACTAATTATTCTAGTATATTGTACGATTTTCACTATAAAGGATTTTACAAAAACCACGACACGTGTTTCGCTATACAATAGCTTCCTCAATCAGTTAATGCTTGATAGTACTGGTGATAGTACTTTGTATTTTTGAGTTTTTTTTGCACTTGGTTCTCTGCAACTCAGCAACTCCTCAGAAAACGATTTCCTTGTGATCGCGACAGAGAACGGTTGGGCCGATAACTACGCTTGAATAAATAATGAAGTGAAAGGTGGGAAGAATGACGGCCCCCTACGCCAGAAAATTTATCTTTTTCTATCACTATTGATTTGACCTAGCTTAAATATTTCCAGTAGTCCTATATGTATAATGAAAATTCCTAGATGGAGGACCTTGGAACAAACCCAAATACAATCAAAATTTTTAAAACCCTCACTCATATTTCGGTGCTTAGTTTGATTATAAATCATCCATTTTTCAAATCTCGTGATGCAAGACAGTTGCCTCCAGACGCTTTCAGAAAATGTCGATTCTACCACTCTGTATCCGTTGTCTAGTTCTCTTAATGTCCGTCAGAGTTTATTTATAAATCGATGTTTCCGCTTCCGTCAGCTATTGCCTCCTGGTTTTTGTGGTTTTCGTGGTTTTCGTTCTTTCGCTTGTTGATTGTAGTCGTGTTAGTATCGTAAATATCGGTATTTACTCAATTAACGTATATATTATTCAAAATGAGTGAAACTCTTCAACTGAAAGGGACCTTACTTGGTCATAATGGATGGGTTACTCAAATTGCCACAAATCCTAAATATCCCGATATGATTTTATCTTCCTCACGAGGTAATATTAAACTTTTTGTTTGCTAATATGTTATGTAATAGTAATTACACCATTTTCCAACTGTGACTACTTATATGTATAATATTTCCAAATTTTGTAGATAAAACGCTCATCGTGTGGAAGTTAACACGTGAAGAAACTCAATATGGAGTGCCACAGAAGCGTCTCTATGGTCACTCCCATTTTATATCTGATGTAGTACTTTCTAGTGATGGAAACTATGCTCTCTCTGGTTCATGGGATAAAACTCTTCGTCTTTGGGATTTGGCTGCTGGCAAAACTACTAGAAGATTTGAAGATCATACAAAGGTTGGAAGAGATTGGATTTATTTGCGAGAGTGGTAATTCCTTAAACAGTATCTGGTCACTTGAACTATACAATAAGTAAATGAAACTCTTATCAAAGGTCTGTTTTCGGAAATACCACGTGCATTTAGTGGCTAAAAATAATATTTCCCCATTATGACAGCTAGAAGATTTTTTTGTATAATTGAAAAACTGAGGTTCGGAACTTCGTCTGAAATTTTACTACATTTAAAATGAGTAAGTATTCCTCTCAAGGTTTGAGTTTAATAATATATTCCAGGTTTACAGAAACATTAGTGAAAGATATATTCTTTAAAATTGTATATCATACCCAGCGGGAATATCATAATTCAAAAAGCTGATTATTCATCTTATATTAGGAGGATGCTGACTAAATTGCCATTAGCATTGCCACCAAAGTTAACACAAATATAGCACCTGCACGTGTTGCTTCATGCAGTATGAATTGAACCTACTAGAGTTGAGCTTTTAAACTATTTATTTTGACTGCATGCTGCTGTCAAAGTCCAAATTGTAATACTACTTTTGAGACAGACGAATTAAACTAATTGTTTAATACACTTCATAGTTTTATATTCTACAAAGGACAAAATTTTTATGATTTATTTTAATTGTTGATTTTAATCTCGCCAGGGTGTGATATGCTTTGTAGGATAATGCCAATTATTTACTGTATAATAATAGTCCCTATAGAAATGGTCAAGACTAGAACTTTCACTTGGAAAGGTTTATTTTTGATCACTGTTGATGTCTTTTGCTATGTAAATCATGGAAAACACTTTTGAGTAGAACATTCAAATATATATCTAAATTAATGGTTGTGGATATGTTTACAGCTATGCAACCTTCCCTAAAAGCACCAATTTGTTGTATTTTTAACAGTATTGGTTGTCAAAAGGAAGGAGATCAAAGTTATTCCTGGGTGCGGACAAAATGCACTTATTTTTGTTCCTCAATCGGAAATAAGACAGATTCATTGGTAAAACATTTGGATAGGTTCCCATTCTTGAAATTGTAGCAATTGTTAGTTTTTTTTAGTTTGTATTTCTGCGGGAATATCAGAAATATTAAATGATTTTTTCAAGTTTTAAATAACCCATTTATTTATATTATTTCCACCAGTTTTTTTGTTTTTTTTTTAAATTATGCCATTTGGCTTTTCTACATGTAAAATTTATTTTGGTACCCATTTACGGACACCAAAACGATTTCAAAATTAGTTTCAATTGTACCTTCACTTCTTTTAATGAACGGAATTTTTAATATCTGTTTATTTTTGTGCAGGACGTATTGAGTGTTGCATTCTCCGTAGACAATCGCCAGATAGTTTCTGGCTCTCGAGACAAAACCATCAAGCTGTGGAACACTTTGGCTGAGTGCAAATATACAATCCAAGAAGATGGTCACTCAGATTGGGTAAGTTTGTGAATTGATTAGGACTTTTCGACGTCCTTCCTAAAAAGCACCAGTTTGGTTTAACTGTGACTTTATTGGTTGTTGCAAGGAAGGAGATAAAAGTCAACTCATGGGTGTGAGCAAAATGTCTGTTTATTTTTGTTCTTCAATCTGAATTGAAACAATTACACCATGTTATGCTATGAATTTTTATGAACTTTTACGTCTGGAATTTCTTGTCGTGAACTGTTTTCTATAGTTTCAATGCACTTGTTCTGATAGTAAACTTTTCTGTTTCTTCATAGGTATCTTGTGTTAGATTTTCACCAAATCACGCCAACCCCATAATCGTTTCTGCTGGTTGGGATCGTATGGTAAAGGTGTGGAACTTGACCAATTGCCGACTGAAGATCAATCATTCTGGACACACTGGCTATTTGAACACCGTTACCGTCTCTCCAGACGGTAGTTTATGCGCCAGTGGCGGCAAAGACTGCAAAGCCATGCTCTGGGATTTGAATGATGGCAAGCACTTGCACACGTTGGACCACAATGATATCATTAATGCATTGTGCTTCTCACCTAATAGGTATGGCCATTTTCACTCTTATAATTTTTGACATTATTAATTGCTAATTTATTACGTGATGCATAACACTGTAACCACTTGAAAAATCTATGAGATGTTAGCGGATATGGGACTGATTCATTCTGATTAAATATTGAATCCCATTGAATGTTTCTATTGACTAAAGTTTTGAATTTTTCATTCAGATACTGGCTTTGTGCTGCTTTTGGTCCCTCTATCAAAATATGGGATTTGGAAAGTAAGGAAATGGTTGAAGATCTCAAACCAGAAGTTGTTTCGCAGACTAGTAAAGCCGAACCGCCGCAGTGTTTGTCTTTGGCTTGGTCGACTGACGGGCAAACTTTGTTTGCAGGTTACTCCGACAATACAATTAGAGTTTGGCAAGTCGGTGTTTCGTCATATTGATTTCTTTTTCCTTTCAATATTGTATATACAGAATGTATAATTTATTTTTATTTGTTGAATTCTAAAACCTGAAAGGACTGATTTGTTGGTATTCAATAATGTTGAGTGCGGAAGATTTTTGTTATAATTTATTCTTATATTTTTTGTACAAAAAAATAAACAATTACTGAGTGAAAATGTGGAGTTTTATTTCAATTTGAAACTAAGAAAGTGTTATCTTGCTATATTATTAGTTGCAGTTCTAGAATCAGCTGGTATTTGTCATCTACTAATAGTCAATTTGTGCCTGAAGACTATTGTGGAGAGATGCATACTCAATAGTTTTAGGACATTAATTTTTATCTCTGTTGTTTATTTCTTGCTTGGAGATTTATTCACGAGATGAAGCTGTTACTAGTTAACAATTGTATCTCTTGACGACTGTTTCATACATGCAGTTCAGCCCTGTTGAAATTAATGGAGTCCCAGGCACTTTGCTGTCTAGAGTCGATTTTTTCCTGCGCTGTTGAGAAGTAATAGAGACTTATGTTAAATATCATAAGAAATACATCTTGTCGACATTTTTCTGCTAAAATTTAATGCATAACTATATAAGGTTAATAAATTATCAAGCATATACTCGGCCAGTAGGTATGTTTGTTGAAATTGAGCAAAATATTTGAAATGGTAAAATTGAGTAAATAAGTGACATGGGTAAAAAAATACATAATGAAAATTATGTGTCGAAGTTATCCCCAAAAAGTTCATCTTATGTATAGTAAGCCTTTTTGACATGAATTTCCTTCAATCTCCTAAAAGATACTATCGTGACACATTCTATTAAACTTTTAGGTAACTTGTTCATTTTCAATCCATTATATTTTGAGTTTTTGATTTGAAAAAGGAAATTTATTTATTATAATGCCTATTTGCTTCACTAATTTCAGACACTTATCGATATTAACTCCCAAAAATTTTGTGGTGATCTTATTTTCCATGTGAATTTCTAGTAGATTGCACTTAAAGGTGATTATGCTTGTGATGGTAAAACTACCAGAAATGTTTACAGTAGCCAGGTCATTTAAATATAGTAGAAAGGGAATGGGACCTAAGATCTATCCAGTACCGATGTCAAATTCAATAACAAGAAAAACAAACTTTTCAATTTTCTCTATCCTCAGAATCGGATTTGTGCAAGTAATAATAATATTATCGCCATCGATAATTCCATTATCGATGGCGATATTTTTGCGGTTCCGCAAATTTGGCACAATTGTCAAAATACTCTGTTCATGTTGAAGCGGGCAATATCTAGGGATTTTATTATTGAATTTTAAATTTTATTACATAAACCTGAATAATGAAATACGAACACCGACATGGTTATGTCGATGCATACGACTCATACGAATTGCGACTTTCAAGACCAGACCCCATCATATCAGAAAATAGGACTGACAATTTTCTCAAGTTTTGTTTAATAGGACCCCCATGCCCCCTCACGGGTTGAGTGCCCTGAAGTAGGAGCTTCCCCCACATTTGTTAGCGAGGAGAACCTACTACCCCACTCTATCCACCCCCGCTCTCCTAGCGGTCCTCAACTTACTGATGGGCACTTCAGCAAGATTGACATCTGTCCTCTTTTGGTAGAAAGTCAGCCTTTAGGTGCTTTTACTTTCTATGTCGGGCGTTCCTCAGTGAGTCTAAGGATGCTAGTATCGCGGTCGAGTTGTTCTACGGTGAACTTGCTGGAAGAAAATCTGGTTATTATGCTTACCGGAGTCGCCTTACGGCGACTCGTGGGGGCGGTCTTTGGTTTTGCTTCGTCGGCCTTGGATGTTTGTCCCCTTCTCGGAATCTGGGGTCATCCATGTTCAACACATCGTGTAGATCGCGGAACGCTGGATTTGAGTGCGATCTGATTCTATCGAATGTGCTTTCTGCATGTTCTCTCATATACACGTCCACATATTGCGTGTCCAGGTCTAAGTCTCTGTATATGAATCTGTTGGGTGCGTTTACAGCGGCCCTTACGCTCTCATTCATAAACGATTGGATCTTCTTTCTGTATGTCTGCGCACACTGGCCCCAGGCAGTGCATGCATACAGTATTATTGGCATTAGAATCCTTCTAATCATTAGTAACTTGACTTTCAGTGCCATGTTACTGCTTCTTCCTATGATCGGCGCCAGGCGTCGTCTGGCCTGTTTGGTTTAATAGGAGCGTGTCTTCAAACTACTTATCTTAACGTTACTGCCAACTTAAGTGCTGGGCGAGGGTTTTTTTGCAAAATTAGTTTTCTTCAATGAAGGGCCAACCAAATTCAATAATTTATTGAATAATAGGAGAGCCAGCCTGAAATGGTTGAAATATTTCTCTGGATCACTAATTCTTATTTCAGCCACAAGGGTTGTGATATTCTCCATATTTTCTTATCTTTTTGAAAATATTTCTCACGCCACAACGAAGGGATTTTCTCAATGAAGAAGAACATCAAATTCCGTTTCAAAACCAACCTCACACTAGATTTGAATTATCATGAATACGTTTCAAATCATAATTGATGTGACATCATCATTTCAACGCCAGAATGAATGTATTTGAATCACAGACAAATACGTTTTGAATACATAAGCGCCAGAAAATGCCTCTGCTCAAAGGAACACAAAAAAGCTTGGCTAGGAATTCAATAAAACTTAAAAAAAAAATCTGTTTAAAATCTGTTTTTCCCTTAACCAGCTGTAGCATCCCTACAAACGACAACCCTCAAAAGTCGAAACTTATGCGAGCTAAGGATTAACGAGGTCTTACCTTTTAACGTGTGATTCCTAACACGGAAAAACTTTCAAATTACACTCTTTGTCGCTTTTGTCCTACACTTTAGAAAGTGTGTTGGAAAAGCGTGGGTAATTTCACATAAACTCGGCAAGCCAAGGGTTATTGCTTGATTTTAAAGTTAAACCAATTATAGAAAAGTTTAATTCATTATTCACCGATAAGCCCATCGACTAATTCATCTAATCCATTCTAAACGTTAGCGCTTTTTTGTTGGTTGAGGCAACCCAATAGACATTTTTTGTTGAATTCAAGACCTTGCCTAAAGCTGCTGATTGTTACGAATTTATTCGTGAATTTAAAAATTTGTCTTGTTATTTTGTTGTCCAAAGTCAGGAGAGTCAGCTAGTTTGACGCTGAAAGATAACTAACAAAAGAAGAAAATGGGAAAAGAACAATAGATCTGGAATGGAAGAGTCGACAATTTTCCCTTCGAATGAAAAGAAAAAACAGACACCCTCTTTTTTGTCAAAACTGGATAATGTCCTAGAAACAAAACCCATAAGCTGAAAAGAAGATGAAGAAGTCAGACGTCACTCAGATTTGTAAAATATTTTCAGTGTTTCTTTTGCTGTTGGGTGTTGAAGAGAACGCGTTGTTACGTTGTGATCCTAACCATTAATCAAAATGAGCGAGACTCTTCAATTAAAGGGGACCCTTTTGGGCCACAATGGATGGGTAACCCAAATTGCCACAAATCCTAAATATCCTGATATGATTTTGTCGTCTTCTAGAGGTAAAAATGTACACATGAATGTTATTATCTTCAATACATGTGGAACATTCCAAATTAATTTCATCAATCCTTCATCTCTTGTTTATTTTTCATGTATTTTTTTACATTTCAAATTTTCTAGCAAAAACTGCAGGTATTATTTTTAATATTTCAGACAAAACTCTCATTGTTTGGAAGTTAACACGTGAAGAAACTCAATATGGAGTGCCACAGAAACGTCTCTATGGACATTCTCATTTCATATCTGATGTTGTACTTTCCAGTGATGGAAACTATGCCCTTTCTGGATCTTGGGATAAGACTCTCCGTCTCTGGGATTTGGCTGCAGGCAAAACTACTAGACGATTTGAAGATCATACTAAGGTTGGATGCGATTAATTTGAGAGCCTAGTGGTGATTTCTAAAACAGGATCTGATCGTCATTGATATGAATTTTTATTATTTGAGTAGTGTAAATTTTACATTTATTCAGTTCCTGTTTTCAGAAAGATCACAAGCATAAGTTCAACAGAATTTAATACTTTTCCATTATGACAGCTAGAAGATTTTTTTTTATTAATAACCCTGATCACGAACTACGTCTGAAAATGTATTGACATTGGAAATAAGTAAGTATCGCCTGACCATGCTTTCATTTCATACTGTTCACATTCTACTTTCTTGATTGAAAATTATCGGATTTCTCAACTATAATATCACAACTTTTGCCAAATTCAATTCTTATCAAGCAAACATTGTTATAACCAGTGAGAGTGAAATTATGGTTCTTACATTTTTTAAGCATGACTAATTAGTTTAGTCTTTATTATTTAAGGAACCTCTATAGTGGGGAAAATGCACTTTTGTTTGAGAAAATCATAGTGATAGTTGTTCAAAAGTTTCTGCTAGTCAATATTTTCATTCCCTCTAGTTATCGAAAGTCATTTCATAGACTATTTTTACATAAACATTCAAAAAACATGAACGAAAAAAGTTTTTCTGAAACTACTTGCATTGAATTACACAAAAATCACTTTATCACCATTCAGTTTGTACTTGTAACATTTGTTATTGAATTAAAACATTCATAGGAACTCTCTCTACACAATGTATGAATGATTTCAACGAACTCCCTCAAGACATTAAATGCTCGGTCACTATCGATAGTTTCAAATATCAGCTAAAAAAACATATAAGGT
>WOGJ01253454.1:0-13429 GCA_015342185.1 Leptinotarsa juncta
ATATGGATTTTCATAAATTATTGGCCAGTTCTATTCAATTCTTGTTCCATCATATGCCAATTACTACGACTTTGTGTACGGACATTGCTCAACTGTATGTTATGAATTCGAGATTCAAACATCAGAAAATTCTGCCCGAGATTAATTTTTCGGATATTTACAGAATATTTATATCATAAGTTATCTTGTCAGCAACAGAAAATGGAATTTCTTCGGCATATACCATATGGTAATACCTCTTCGTATCTACTTGGAAAAAATAGTATGTAGATGTTTATAATGTCAATTTGACATGCAAAAATAATATGCTACACCTTCGTATCTGACGGGTCTTTCAACAGAGACTTTCTAACTTTGATAATTGGAAACAGCCATCTTGTTGAAGCTACATATGTCAAATTGGTTGTCATTTATTCAGTCTGATTTGCAAAATCACCATCGGTGGCTATAGAATTCAACAACATGTGCAAATTTTATGGTCACCATAATCGTCCTACCGATAGGAGTATTCGCAATGTGGTGGATGAATTTGCGTCTACTGGTTCAGTAATCGAATGTAGATGGAACGCAAGATCTGTCGAAAACATCGTCGCTGTATGTGAGAGTGTGCAGGAGAATCTTAGGAAGTCGATTTCGCGTCGCTCACAAGAACTTAGCTTTCTGCAGACCACAAGAAGGTGAATTTTGCAACGTGACTCTGATCTGCACCCGATCATAGACAACGACGTGTGTTTGCTGAATGGGGTTAGGAGCAGTTGGCAACCGACCCAATTCTGGCCCATTTCTGGTTCAATGGGTACGTGAACAAACAAAATGATCGAATTTAGAATTCAGGTTCTGGAATCAATTTGTTTAACTCTCTCATTATCTTTTTTAGGATAATGAATACTTCACTTGCATGTGAGGAAGCACCCCATATCATTATTCCATAGTTTATGTTGCAATGATACAGGCCAAAATATGCAATTCTCATCACATCGTTCTAAACTAAACTCCTTAGACCTCTCAATGTGTAGCGACACCTTAAGTCCATTCCAATTTAATTTTTTGTAAAGGTGTAATCCTAGTTGAGACACATCTTTGTCACCGTCAGACATTTGGGATCTATTTGCGATAGTTATTTCTTGAGTTTTATTTGCGTTCAAGCATAGAACATTAGCGCTAAAGTATGTTTCACATTTTGTCAGTGTTTCACATGACAGGTGATCTAGTTTCCCCACTTGTTGGTTACTTATGACAAAAGTTGCATCATCGGCATATAAAAAAACATCTGCTGTATCAATATATGTAGGAAGATCAGTTATGTATATAATAAATAAAAGGGGACCAAGTACGGATCCCTGAGGTACTCCATGCTTGACAATTTTGTTATCAGATTTTACATGAAAATGTTTTAATTAATTAATTTTATAATATAATATAGTTATTCAGAAAAAGAAATATATTCACCAATTTTTAATTCACATACCTTCGTGTGCCGAAGAGTGGATTATATTTAGGTTGAGAATTTTTTGATGTATGATTTATTTAAAAAGTAATGACGTGTACTTTTGGATGTTATATACTTTTTTAAAATAATTTTTGGATGTGAGGTACGAGACCCTTTGCACCAGCCGTGGGCGCCGTCTCTGTATTATTTTTTTATGATGCTTCATATACCATTGCAGAAACCTCTTAGGAGAGAAAAAAGTTGAAGAACTGTTAGAAATGTTTCCACAGTAATGTAATTTTTTCACACCATCTGAAAGTATTCAAACAGTAAGACCGCTGTTTATTCTGGAAAAACTGTTTTCAGGACATGTATATTTTAAGCTGAAGAACTGAACGTTATGAATTAAAAAAATACAGCGCATTTAGTTTTTTAATAAGCGGTTTATTTTCCGTGGTGTGTGTAAAAAACCATTTTGTATTCCTGAAATTTGTCCCATTTCATCTCCCGTACATTGGAATAAATTTATTATTCCCGTAATGACTTCATGACCATTTCCTTAATGACTTTTTATGATGTGAGTAATTTCTTTTTCTTCAAAAATTACTTGCACTGCCTTCTTTAAGAAAACTGTTTATTGTTTATTCCTAGGATCATTGTGTTGTTAGGTGGAGTCCGGCCTTGACTTTATCAGTCCTGTATATGCTGACTCTTCTCGAAACTGCATATAAACACCGTCTTCGGGGATTTTCAAGCCAGTTGTAATCCTCTTGTCGAAGGAAGACAATGTATAAATTACTTGTTTGGCTGTGGTTAGTGTGCTACACTTCTGTGAGCGGGGATTTCCAAAAAGATTGGAGAACATTACATGGGACTGTGGATTCCCCCGACCATGTGATAAACTTGATTACTTTTGACCCTACGCCTTCAAATGACGGATTTATAAAGGTACAACTCACAACTTGGACAGGTGTAACCCTATTAATGTCAAATTTTTTTTAAAAATACAGGTTTTCACCTTGAGTTCACCTTGAGTTTGAACAATAAAATGAGCAATAAAAAGGATTTGTATTTATAGCTTTAACGAACTATATATATACTATACCAATCCGTGTTTGTCGCTCATCTTGCTTGATAGGAAACATAAACATTGCTTAATAGGAAACATAAAAATGAAATTTGATCTCTATATTATTTACTCCAAATCCTAACCAATATTGAAATATATACAGGGTAATTAAAATTCGCTCAACAAAATACTGTTTTGAAACTTGGAAAATTCCGAGTATTTCTGGAAATATCCGGAAAAAACTGAAAATCGGAATTTTAGTTTTTATTTTTTCTTGCGTTATTTGACAACATGGGTCAAAACCAAAAATACATTTTCATTGATATTTTTTTTCAGCTAAACGTTTTCATGTTCACATCAAGAAGTGCAATTATATTTAACAATTAATCCACAAATTGAATGACCAGATATTTTTAAATAAAATTAGGAGATTAATTTTGATTACATATAATTTAGGTGTAACTATTTGGAGGTCTGCAGGTCAGCAAATTGTTCTCAGTAGACATTGCTCTTGTAATCTTGTAGTAGGACAGAAATTCTTGCATATCGGGTCTGCCAGACATGTATCTCGACCAGGTTGATTATTATCGCGAAAAAGTGTTGAAAATCAAATTTAGAAACATAAAAGTCAAAGCATATTATGATAAGAATTATGATACGTCATTGAAAAGGTAAAATCTGGTTCTATTCAAAACAGAAAGAATCCAATGTAGCGCCCATGACAAAAAATAAAGCTGATGATAGCGATCGGAAGACGAAACGTCGGATAGCAAATCTGTAGCACCGAATCCTTCGGAAAATAAAGCCAGAAAAAAACATTTTCCGAAATTTCTATTTCTTCCAGATATCTCCGGTTATACTCGGAATTTCATATTGTTAGTCAGGTAAATGCGCAACTTTGTCCCAATTAACCATCTTCGTATCTCTCATTGTTTCCGAGATCTCAATGGTGAGGATCGAATTTGAAATACCCTCTATAGGACTTGCCGCATTCACATTGTATTCAGTGAATGTAATTCTTGGAGTTGCTGCTGGAGTCTGCTGATGGCTTGCTTTTTATGAGATTGCCATAGATGGTGATTTCGGATTTGAAGTAGGTTCTATTGTTGTCCTTGGACTCAATTCTTCCTACCCCTTTCCACCGTACTCTGACTCAAGGAAAGTATAGCACTAGTTGTAAAGGATTCTCTTCCTATTGTTGCTCTTGTTGCCTTTCAGTCAAATTCTGGTCTACGATTATTTTATAATATATATAATATAAGTTATAGCGGGACACTGGCAGTTTTATTGGCCATCACAATCGCCCGATTCAAGGTGGTTGGACTTTTTCGTACGAGGTTATTGAAAGAGACCATTCATTTAGCATTCAAAGAGTTCAATTCAGGTGCGCTGATCAACAATAACTGTTAATTTCATACCTACCTATTTGGGAATTGTAAGTCTAATTCGAATTATTACTTGAAATTCATAATAACACCGTATAGAATGTTTACTTCTGTACTGAATTTGAAGCATTTTGACTATTGCAGTTGCATTTATTGAATAAAAATTGAACGCTATTGTTATCTTTCAGAAAAAGTATAAAACTGAACGTTAACTTTGCAACACTTATGTTTAAATTTAGATTTAATTGTGAACTTTTATCGAAATGCCAATCCAAATAATAAATAACAACATAAAACTATACAACATAACATGTTATTATCGAAGACGTAAATGAACAAGTCTACTTTTATTTACAAATAAAGATCTTGTTTTTCGAAAAGAAAAAGAAACAAAAAAGTCTTGATAAAATTTGGGAAATCGTTAAAAAATTACAATTTTTCAGATAAGGAATAACATTCAGTGTCACTTAGGTAACAAATTTCATGTAAGGCTAGTAATAAATAGTTCTCAACCTCACTTCATACAGGGTTTCTTCACTTTTTCCGCCCCCTATATACGAAGGATTAAAGAGGATATCTGGATTTTTATAGGTGTATACTAGTAGAGCTATAGTTTTACTTTTTCAGATTAATAACTTACATGATTCTCACAAACAGTTGATAACTCATTGGGTTGGTGGAAAAAGTAAAGTAGTCATATATTTGGCTCGAGATCCGGAACCCCTCAGTACTTCTTCATCAACTGTTTTCATATCCTATGACAATGGTGATAGTTACATCAATAAGAAAGAAAGCTTGAAGATGCCCAATGGAAGTTATGCTATTATAAATAAATTTTATTGCCATCCCAGAAACCACACACATGTGAGTAAAAATTCAACGCAATGATGTTTCTTTGAAATTTTATATCCTAGCTGAATTGCCCAATACCATCAACAGAGATCACTTAAGTTGATTTTTTTGAGCTGAAATGAAACTACTTGTACTCATTTCAATGTATCGTATATAACATTACTGTTTTTTATGTTTTCTTTTAGCTTATATTTACCGACACAACATATAATTGGATATATTTAACAAAGGATTATGGAAAAACATTTGAATCGCAGCAGTTGAATTCCTCACCAGAAGAAGTATCCTTTTATAATATGGATCCTGATACTTTTGTGATTTTGAACAAAAGATCGCAGGCAAGTAATTACTTTCCACTGAAACTTTATTTTTCAAGTTTTCTGAAAGTTGATGGGTTCGAGAGGAATTTTATGTAAGAATCCTTTTGACCGTATGCACGTAATGAGTTTCATAAAAAATAAGTGTTGTTTAATTAGGGACCATTATTATTCCTTATTGGACAATATTTTATACTAATACTGTAATAATTTTTATTAGGCTTACTAACCTGCTGTGATGTCAGCAGGGCATTCGACTGCGTTTAGTATGATGTGCTTCTGTCTAAACTGCACAGATATGGTATTCGTGGAGTTTCACTCGATTGAATACAAATTTTCTTGACACACAGAAAACAATTTGTTAGTATATCTTCCACTAAAACTGCATATAAGAATGTCTCTATGGGCGTTCCCCAAGGCTCTGTTTTGGGACCAATTTTATTTTTATTTTTTTAAGAATGACATGGATAATATCGAATCTTTTGCCGGATTTATTAAATATGCAGATGATACCAATATACCTGTCTTTGAAAAATGTGAAAACTGATGATATCTTAATCGAGCAACCTTCATCAGTTGAATTTCTAGGAATTACTATAGACGCTGGTTCAAACTGGAAAAAGCATTGTACCAACTAAATCTCAAAATTGAACTCGTTATGTTTTATGATCCGATATCTTAAGAACATTATGTTACGTTAACAATTATTCTTTTTATATAATGCCCAAGGTGCCTCCCGATTACGATTTGAGGTATGTTTCTGGGATGTTTCCACTCGAGCACTTGACGTATTTATTGTACAAAAATGCATTTTAAAAATTATTTGCGATGCCTCAAGCAAAACATCCTGTAGACCAATTTTTGCTTAGCACTGATAGGTATTTTCATTTTAGAAATGTGTGTATATGTATTCACAAATAGAAATAAGTTCACTAGGATTCAACAAGTACCTAGTGTAATAAGAGGAATTGCGCTGATTTCCACATTCCCTACTGTGAATATGTTGTATCTTTAAAATCTCCTGAATATTTGAGTCTGAAGATTTTCAATAAAGTGCCCAAAAAATAGTTAGCTCTGCCAATATTACTATTTTTTAAAATCGCTTGATAACATATATTCAATAAATTTTCTACTCTTTTGATTATAAGTGACTATTCCTATATGTTTTATCATCTTGGGTTAAAAAAAAGTATTATTATTACAACTATTTTTCGTCCACTAATTTTGTGAATATACAGAAAATCTGTTATTCTGCTTTGAATGCTATCATAATGAACGTGTCAAAGTCCGGAAGTCCCTATAAAAGTTCAACTTTGAGGGTTGTTGTTCATATTTTAAATATATAAATAAAGTATAAAACGCAACAACTTAATATATAATTTTCAAACTATTTTTTCCAGATGTTGGCAAGCCGGGATTTCGGAAAAAGGGTTACAGTTTCTCTTGACTTCGTCAAGTCAGTTTACTGGATTAACCATAACCGAAAAGACTACTTAGTTGTACAGTGGAAGGGACTCCATAATCAAACGAATAGCACATCAATTTTATATAGTGACTTTTCTAGAAATGGAGAATATAGCACTGGAGTAAAAGATATGTTTTTCGTTGGAAATTATTTATTCACAACAAAAGTTGACGCAAAGGTGAGAATATGATAAATTAAAAAAATGGTATTCTTACGTGTGTTTGTGAGATTTGATTGAAATAATCAAATCAATCAATTTTGCTAAGCAAACGACTTTAGTGTATGATTATTTGATAAAATTCTGTTGAGGGTTTTTATGTCTTGTATAAGAAAGCGTTGGCTTGAAATCAAAATTTTGACTGGTATGCGAGGGGTATATGCTGAGATAATTTTTAGAAAAAGAAGACGATAATACAAAAAATTGTTTCGACGATTAGTTTGAACGTTAGTGTATCAATCTCAAAAGAAAATATTTTGAAACATGATAGAACATTTTTCTATTTTTTATAAAAACTCAACAAGTAACCCTTCTATCAAGTATTCATGCATTGAAAATTGCATACTGACGTTTTATTTATGACTTTTGACAAAATTTAATTTTTTTTCATTGAATATTTCCTTTCGAATGTTTTTTTATCAATTATCATTCAACTCTAACCTCATTATACAGGGTGTGTATTAGAAAATGTACCACCCTCCATATTTCGGACCTTATAAACAATATAAAAATGTGCAAAAATAAGTCAATTTTTTTGTGGGGAACATTTTGAAGGCTAGTTTTTGATTAAATTACATCAACCTACTAACATGGTCGAACACAATCCCTGAAATATTAAATAGAAAGGAGAGTTGATTATGGAGAAATTAAGTGAAACCGTGGAGTATCAAGTGTTTTGCAATAAAACATTATTAAAAAGTGACTTATCTTATTCAATATTCTATGGATACTGTGCATGATCTTCCCTAAATATCCAAAATATCCGCTCCAGTAGCGGATATTTTGTTTTCAATTAATGAAATCGTCGTCATAAAGCAGTTGAAGAATTTTATATGGATGAAATTTATTCAATTTCAGTGCTTTCCTTACTGTTTCGTGAGACATTTCTACATGTCGTAGGTACCAAAATGAAGTAGGTACCAATGTGAAGTAAACTGCAATCTTGCTCTCTCTCCTCCAATTCTTGCTTCAATTCAGCAACTTTCAAGTCCACTAGGCGCACTTTCCTCGAACATATTTTGTCTCTTATTGTCTATTTTCCACAAAACTGAATATGTCCACTTATTTTAATCGAGTGCGAAACACTTATTTATTTTTACAAGTCTATTTTTCGCGAGAAAGGTCTATCAGTTTATGTTTCCTTAGTCCCGTACTGTCCATTTCGCGAAATACGACGAATCACCAGTCTCTCTGCGCGAACAAATAAGACTTATAGTCAATTTCAATTCACAAATCCACTTCTGATCATCAATTGTAACAAATTAAAGAGTTTACTGTCTTAAACAAATTTATTTCTAACTATATTTCACTATTACAAACTAATTTATATTCAACACTTAGCAACTAACCATTAATTTATTTCCACTATTTGAGTTCCTTGTTTAACCGCTTGATTCACTTCCTGAATTCAACTGCCCTATCTGGCGAGAGTCGGCCTTATACATCGATAAAGGTCTATTGTAGAATTCTGCAGTCTGTTCGGTACTAGCCTATAATTTTCCCGGCGGTTTCAGACTGCATTCTTTCGCGGTTAGTCGTGTATTTATTCGATGGCGTATGAGTCAGGGTTCAGATTCGTTACAATATTCACAATCATCTTTGAGCAATGACAGTCAACATCTGAAAAAAATGTTTTGCCGTTCTAATTAACTCTTTTTTTCAGGGAAGCTTGACGTTATTCGCTTCCTTCACATTGGGAAAGCAATTTCAATGTGTTTTCGAAACTACAAAAAAAATTCTCAGCTATTTCGTGGTGGACGTTTCAGACAATCGAGCCCTAATTGTTGCCAGCCATTCGAATAAATCATCCACTTTATATGTGTCTGAAGACTTGGGAGGAATCAACGATACAATTCGATTCAGGTCATCTCTTGAGAATGTTTTCGCTTTTTTTCCTTCCATCAGCTTCCAAAATACATGGTTACCGTAAGTACAGATTAATACTCATTTTTCAAAACAACAATGTATTGGCTTCCTTATTATAATAATGCTTCTTATATTATAATTCTCATAAAGAATTAATGCACCTACACATACCAAAATCATTGTATCACAAGATATCATGACGCGGAAGTGTTTACCAGAGAAACGAAAAGTATAACAAATAACATATATTCTATTCCAGTCAAAACAAGCAATCCTCAATGAGTCATTTGATTTTGAAAACACATTTAATTTGGTTTTCAAGGGGAAAGATATATTTCTACGTAAAAATCAACCTTTTGTCACACACATCTTGACAAGAGTTTGATAAACATTACAACCCACATGTTGAAAATTTCAAATGAGGACAATAGTGACAGCTCATTTGAAAAGTATTTCAATTTTGTATCGAACCTTGTGAAATGTTTGCCATAACCATGATAAGCAATGCTAGAAAAAATAGAATCCTTTTTTTAAGTGTGTATTCAATTTCGAACTAGAAAGTGTAACTGAAGAAAAAAATCACTGTATCACTGAACACCATTAACATGCATATAATGCATTATGAAGAATATCTGGTGTTCATAGCCTACAACACTTGGTGATTTTTTCCGTAAATTACCTGAAGTTGTTGGCTGCGTCTTTTGGCTGCGTAGTCTTTTGATTGCAACCATCCCCACAAAAAAATCAGGTGAAATCAAATCGGGGGATCTGGGGAGCTATTCTGTAGAATACGTGGATCCGGGAAGTTATTATCAAAGAAGTGTCATACTGGTACTTCGCAGTGAGAAAGAACTCTATCTTGTTGAAAAATTATCCCATTTCGCAATATTTGCTCTAACTGGATGGCATTGCTTGGCATAAATTTTTTATTCAGCAAAACGAAATATTTTTAACCATTTAGATTTGCTATCAAAAATATTGGTCCTATAATATGGTTACACATAAATCCTGACCAAACATTCAGTTTTGAGGATATTGGGTTTGAAGTTGGCGTACTATGATGAGATTGGAACCACTACAGTGTCACAAGCCCATTTCGATAAAAGGTACATTCAAACAGAAAACATATGGTGCACAATGAAACTGAATTACGGTTCACCGTAACCAGAGGCGAAAAAGCCCTTCAAGGTTGAATCTAAGGCATCGTCAGGTATAGCTGAGATACAAAAACCCTCATACAGAAAGGTTGTCGCGGGTATCAAGGTGAGAATCTGGCACCTTAACTATCCGACTACCTCATTAACGATGAATCAGCCGAGAATATACTTTGTGCCTGCACCACTGGGGATCGAATCAGGTTTAGAGTTCGGCAGAGCCGTACTTTTACCATCTGACTTGAAAGACCACTCACCATACAAACTAATCGACTTCGTTGGGAACCTGGGTTTATTTGGTCGAGTGTGATAGGTGTGAGCCACAATAAACCCATGGTTGACGCTATCCGAGAGGATCTCACAAAATGCAACTTTTCTGTCAAAATCATCTTCTTTCAATTAAAGAATAGTTTTCATTTAGTTTGGGTGGAACTAGTTTTGATGCTTGGGACAACTTAGAAGAATACTAAATTTTTTATCAAGGCAACGTGACTTAAAATTTCAATAGTAATGTCTTTTTTATTGACTATTTCTGAATGGATATGTTGTTCCATGAATTCATGTTCCAATACACATTTATGTCTTACATTTCTGCCGGATGTTTCTCGTTGAAAAAGAAGCGGTATATGCAGATTTTTTGTGTTCAGAATTATTTAGGCATAAACATCAACAACTCCAGCAGTAACAAGGTGATGAAATTGTTGAAAGCAAGTTCTCATTAATAGTTTTTCCGTTAGTATCTTCCAATAGTGATCAGTTTGGACATGTCAAATAGTGGAATATTTAGTTGACCTTCCAGTTTGAAATTGTATGAAGAGTATTTTATTTTTTTCTGGCACTACTTATCGTTGTAATATCAAAAATGTCACAGAATTAGACACAGAATTGAAAGACTTCTCAAATAAGTATCACTCGACTATTCTCTGTATCTGTAGAGTAGGGAGGGTGAGTGTAGACTCATAGCACTTAGGCCACATGTGACCCATTGTACATCCTACCGACGAGTTGTCATCCTAGGTCATCGTCCATCCTGTCCATTCCAAGAAGGTTGTCAATAGGAGACATCTACTTTATATTGGCAGGTGTAGACTCACCGAACACACACTCTCTTTGGCAACCTTGAGGGGTCTCACGGTGGCCTCCGCGAAGGTATTGGAGATGCAGCGACATTACTGTCGTTTTCATCCTTCTTGGGGTTCCCTCCGTGAAGGTGCACAAGTGAGGGAGCTTTCCTGCAGGGGCAGCCGGTTCCTTGCCTTTATTCAAGGCGGAGCTCTTGGCGCCCGTTGCAGGAAGTGTCCTTGCTGTTGGAGGTGGAGAGGGGGTGGAGGAGGATGCACTTATGGTTGCTGCCACTCCTGCCTCCTTCGCTCTCTTTGTCCTTTTGGCCTCGGCGCCGCAAATGGTACATGGGATGGCGGAAAAACTGGGCGTCAGGTCCTGTGCGGTTTTTGATGGTTTTAAGCGTATTGGAAGGATAAAAAAGCTCTAATTGTAGGTGCCCCAGGATTTTAACGATCGACAGAAATTGTCACGTTTTGAGGTATGTTCTTCTTTGCTTTTGCGTAACCAAAATTATCCTTTTTTGGAACGACATCAGGAGACATTCAGGACAGTGGTTGGACACCGATGAGCCACTCACACCCTTTCCAAGGACGAAAATCCACCAAAAAGGGCCATGATTACTGTATGATAGTCAGCGGCTGGTGTGATTCACTATAACTTTCTGCAATCGGGTCAAACCATCACAGCATAGTCCTATTGTGAGGAAATCGACGAAATGACCAAAAAATGCATCATCAGCAGCCGGTACTGGTCAACAGAAGAGGTTCGATCCTGCTCCACAACAACGACCGTCCGCATGTTCCACAAACTACTGCCAGAAAATTAAACAAATTGAGCATCGAAATTCTGTTTCACCCACCACACTCCTTAGAACTCTTGCCAACTGACTACCATCTTTTCATGCACTTCGTTATTTCCAATAACCGGTAGAACCTTCGCCAATCAGAATCAGGCAAAAAACGGCCTTCGTCGACTTCATCGAATCCCGACCACAGAATGTTTATGCTGACGAAATTAATACACTTGTGTTGAGTTGACAAAGGTGCACTGATTCAAATGGCGCTTATTCCGATCAAATTGAATGAGTATGCACTGAGATGTTAGTTTAAAGTAGATTCATAAAAACGGAAAAAACTTTCGAAACAACCTTATAAAATGCTCGATTATTTTTTCAGGAGTTATTGTTCATTTCGGATTATTTTCTAATTAAAGAACAATACATATTCTACGCCCATCAGGGAATCAATAAGCAACTGGTTTCATTTGTGAGGAACAAAACAGTAATATAATATAGTGAGTATAATGTGGCAAAATATTTTATATTTTATGAAAATGCAGTTATTTAAAATAATGATTGACTATATATGAACGGTTTACATTTTTCCACCTCCTTATATACTATGTATTCCAAGGTACCTTCAACGAAAATATTTGTCTTTTCTATCGTATCAAATGCATTACAACTATTATAACAAACAAATCGACAAAAATCATAATAATTCAACAAATATCACTCAACAAATATCTAAGACAAAAAAAAACAAAATTGTTATAGATAAAATAAAACATCCCACAAACAATGAAATCTTAACCGATAAAACGATAATTGCAAATACATTCAATGCAGTATTTGTAGAAACGGGTAGAGTTCTTGGTAGCAAGATTCCGAACAACACAAATTTCGAAATCAAAAGAACATCAATCTTAAATTTTTTCCTCTTTGAACCAATTGACCCGACGGAACTTAAAAATACAATTTTCGAGCTTAAAAATAATAAGGTAGTGGGTTGTGATGATTTGAAAGCAGAAAATATAAAATCAATATCAGATTACATTCCAGATCCCCTTACTCATATTCTCAACCGATGTGTGGAGGAATATGTTTACCTCTGTGAGTCCAAAAAACAATTGTTACTCCACTGTTTAAGAAAGGGGATACATCTGTTATCACAAATTATCGTCCTATCTCATTAGTCACTCATCTCTCGGAAATTTTTAAAACATTATCAGAAAAAGGCTCATCTCGTTCCTTGATAAATACAATCTGATTTTCAACAATCAATTCGGATTTAAAAGAAAAATGTCAACCCAAGATGATATACTGTGTGTCTTCATTGACTTTTTGAAGCATTTAACAGGAATGATCCAAGCAGTAAGAATCGATGATATATTGAGCAGTGATATGGTGATCGACTGTGGAGTACCTCAAGGTTCCGTGCTGGGACCAATACTATTGATTTGAAGATTTATATCTTCTATTAATTATCTGCGAGCGCTGTCGACAGCTGGTCGTACTGTAATCTTCTTGGCACTCCTCAAACAAGAAGATGACAGTACGACCAGCTGTCGATAGCACTCGCAGATGATTAATAGAATATATAAAACTTCAAATCTTTTGTGAAATTCAACATTGAAATACTCCAAGTCGACGACTTGGATAAATTATACTGCGAAACTCGTCTGTTAGACATACGACATTTGTATTTTAGATGCTCCAGCGCTGAATATCATAAAAATAGACATACGGCATCGCTTCCTTCACATCAGTATCACACCCGCCAAAGAGATCAGTATACTACACCCCTAATGGTCAGGGTCGTTACACAAAGA
>WOGJ01254109.1:0-10832 GCA_015342185.1 Leptinotarsa juncta
GCTACTCCAAAGCGATGGTAGAAAAAACTTTGGCTAAAAGACAGCAGGAGCCTCGCAAGGAAGAAATGCCGTCACAACCAGTGCTTGCACTTCCCTACATCAGAGGATTATCATAAAGGATAAAAAGAATTGGGTTCAAGTACAACATCAGAACCTGCTACAGATCTGGTGGAAGTGTGGAGAATCCTATACTGGTGAAACTAAGAGGCCATTAAATGTTAGCATTGCCGAGCACAAGAAACCACACCCATCGAGGGGAGACCAGCAAATCAGGAATAGCAGACCATGTTTGGACCCATCAACACAACATCGAGTGGTCCCAAGCTGAGATCGTACACAGAGAGGAACATTGGTTTATGAGAAAATTCAAGTAAGCCGCATACATGCTGTTCAACAACGTACTCAGCCAAGCTAGCGTAGAGATACGCAACATATAAAACCCATCGTCAAACGAAAAATGGCCAACTCTTGCCAAACGGTCATCTCCCACTGAACCAGTGAGGTGGAAAAATGGAAAGTGGGGATAAGTGAAAGTACTCGAACGACCCATAAATAGTCATCTCTCGGAGGAATCAGTCCAGTCATCACCCGAAGACGATTCTAAATACAAACAATCGAAACGTCGTGAACTAACGTGTCTTGGAATCTCTTAACCTTTTTTATGGAAGGCCGAACTAGTGAAATTCATCAAAAACACTTTTCACACACACCGGAACTGGAATTTCCTATAAAATTTAGTTTGGAGGCACACTGAGCCTCCATTGAATTCAAAATAAATTCATTGAAACAATTCTAAAAGTAATCAGAAAAAACTTGTTTCGGATTATTTTAAAAATATCTGATAATCACTTTGGCATCATTTTCTATTTCGTTCGAAATGAGAAATAATCAAGAAAATAGTGGGTCACACAGTGTATTGTTATAAATTGTGCCAAATATGTAATTTCCTAAATTTGCCTCATAATACCAATTCTTGTGAAAGATAATTTGAAAATCAGGTATGGACTTTGGTAAACGACGAATGTTCCAACTAGTCTGGCATGAGCTCCAATAAATTGATTTCCGAAAAATGAAGTCGACTTGTCAGACAGAGCCTTCATTGATAACTTTCTTGTTTATGCAAACGTCTCAATAGAAACAATAAAATGGACATTCTGTGTATTCGATTTTTTGTGAAATTCCGATCCAAAGTGTAATATTTATCATTTCTGTGTTCCATCTGACCAGCGAGAAATCTGAGATGTCACAACATAACTATTTATCTTCGGTATCTTCACGCGTAAGTAAAACATGTCATCATTCATTAAAACCACGCCGCATATGTTAACATAGTTTATTAGGAACAGAACTAACCGGCATCCGTTAATTATTCTAGTAAACAATCGTCAATTGGAAACCTTGTTAAATAATTTTTACTGACCTGCCTAATACCACGTCATATGTTTTTGTACCTCTATATCTCATTAAATATTCATTCTTCCTCAAGCGTAAACTACGCTTGAGGAAGCTTACGTAAAGCGAAACACGTGTTGCGGTTTTTGTTAAACTTTTCATAGTAAAAATCATACGATAAACACGTGTCGCGGTTTTTGTAAAACCCTTCATAGAGATATCCATCGACAGCCACTTGCAGGGAAGCTGGAGAGTCATACACAAAAATGATTCGACAAGCCATAGCACCGAAGTTAGCAAATTTTTAATTATTATTATTATTGTTACTCGTGATAAAAATTTTATTCGGCTTGACTCTTATGTTGAGTTTAAATCATATACCTCAGTGTATAGAGATTTTTCTCAACCTCTCAGGTGGATTCAGGCACAAATACAACAATTACTTACCCAAACTTGACTTTTCTTTTAGATATTCCTGTGAAGAAATTTGAAAAAAGACACAATTGATCTTAGAAAAACTAGAACAATTTTGATTATAAAAGTAAAAATATGTTAGATTCAAAAATATATAAATTGCCAGAAGAGAAAATTCCTTAAATCTAAAAATGTCCCAAATCTAAACCAAACTATTCAAAGTGAATATACGAACGCGTTCAGACAAATATCAGTTTATTATTGAAGATCACTTTTATTCTTGCAGACTCGAGTTTTTGATTCAGACTTTAATTTGATTGTCCTATCAAGTTCTTGGGTAGTTTCATTTATTCATGCATATATTGTTCTGAAATGGAATAGGGAAATACCTCATTTTTCTCCAACGCTGGTGTGTGTGGTGTTATTTCTCTACGGAGCTGGAATTTGTGGATATCTCACTAGAAGTGGCTGAACAGGTAGGCTTTTCACTGAATTTACTTTTAATATTCAATATATGTTCAATTCTTATGTTTTGATACAATAGTTTTTTTTTATTTCTGGGGAGAACAATTTGGCGTGGCTTTTCCCTTCGTCGCCTCGAGGAGAATTCTGTTTGTTGACAAAATAGTTGAAAATCTATTTCTTCCCCTAGTTATCACCTATCAATTTTCATATATACATTGGTTCTTAAATTTAGATATATTTTCATTTCACAATTTTGTAAAAAATATTAAACCTCACTTATGTGTAAATATAGATATTTTCCAAAAGCATCACTTGATGTCCGTTTCTAAGGAAATGGTTCACAACAATAATTTTTGAATTTTATATCCTTCCTTAATGGTAACAATTAGTTTGTTATGCGTTTTTCGATTTTTCATCACTGATATTAATTTTATTTCATCTGACATCCAACACATATCGGTTGTCTCTTTTTCGAATTTCAATTCATTTTGATGTACAGATCTTGATATTCAAATTCCCCACTCTTTTGACCTTGTTTCCTGTCAAGGCTGTGGGTTTCAATACATGTACAGGGTGCCCTCGCTGTATTTCTGTATCTGAATTCCTCCGTGATGTTTTAGAAACCCCATACATTGTTATATTCGCATCTTTTTATAACACTAGCTTCTTTTACGAGGAATTTGGAGTGGCTAAGCAGCGAGAAATGTTAGTTTATGTTCTCCCATTCGCTATATAAAATTTCGGTTGTTAACTCGTGTCTTTGAGAAACTTTCTTTCAGAAAAAGTCAGAAAAAGTTGTGGAGAAAGAATTTTTAAAGAAAAAATACCATTCTCAGGACAAATATTGTAAATATTCTTTGAACGACAATTTTTGTGGAGGACTTACTATTGTAAAGTTCTGTTGTGACAGTGATGAAACAAGTGAGATAGCTATTCAGAAAATTACTCAGAGATCTAGGAGTCCAATAACTCATGGCCGACATAGGGTGCAGAATGTTTACATGCATATTGATATCTGTCGCACATCTACACGTATAATTTCCCAGGTCATACATATTTATGAACTTTGGTGCCATATCCATAAGGGTTGTAGGGCACAGTTCACGAAGTGATCTTATACTGGGTGATATTTCGTTATAGGTATTGCTGTAGCTTGTATTATACAATGCATCCCGGTCAAAACGAACCATAGCTGATAACTGAATTATATAGAGGACACAGAAAGCATTCCTAGGTCACAGAAGTCTGGGGCTCCCCAACTAATGTTTCGATTACCTCTCTCTTTATGGTGGCTGGTGGTTGTTTTTCATGTGTTTGCATCTGCATTTTCTACATTTCATGAGTTAATATCCCATCTGTTTACTAGTATATCCAAGAAGGCTATTGTTCCTTGGGTTTCTTATTCCATACTGAGGGATTCAGTGAGATGCTCTTCAACATAACGCAACGAAATGATTTCACGGTATCTAGATAGGTCTATCAGAAGAAAATTCTCCTTGCCTGATTTTCACTGCTTTCCATAAACACCAGAGGAGAGCCATTAGTCGGCTTAGAACCACAAAAAGCCTTCAATAACATCAGAGGATAGTTATAGGTCAGCTTAGAATCCCAGAGAGCCTTCAGCAACACCAGGTCAGCCTTCATCAACACGAAAAAAGTCAGCTAACCCCAAAGAAGCTTCAGCAACACCAGGGAGAGTTATCTGAGAGCTAAAAAACCCAGAGAGCCTTCAGCAACACCAGAGGGGAGTCAATGGTCAGCTTCGAACCCCAAAGAGCTTTCAGCAATACCAGGAGAGGGTCACTGGTCAGCTAACCCCAGATAACCTTCAGTAAAACCAGGAAAGAGGTATCTAACAGCTCAGAACTCCAGAGAATATTTTGCAAGACCAGAGAAGAGTCATAGTCAGCTTAGAATCACAGAGAGCCTCCAGCATCACCAGGAGGTGAACTGAAACCGTTGAAGCAGTAGATCGATCTGGATTTAAATAACGAAACTGAGTATGAATATACGGCTCTGTCAATACGATAGAGAAAAATTATCTCTTCAAGGGGATACCAACAAATCAGCTTTAGCAAAACATGTCCTCAGACACTCATGTTGTTCCCTTCGAAAAAGCCCAAGTGCTCTATCGAACTCATAATATATAGAAAGACAAGGGAAATTCAGAAAAAAGAAGGTAATTTCAGCCGAAAGAAATGAATAATTTACATAAATGAAGCTCCACCAAATCGCTCCACCAAGCTTGAATGATGATCAAGTGCTGCGAAAACAAATAAGCACTTCGGGCATTTTCTCGTCATCTTCGATAATGTCTACACCAATTGTAGACAAAATATTAGGCATGAAAAGTTGTAGGTTGAAAACTCACAAGAAAGCTTAGAGGTGAAAAATCATGACATTCTTAGTTTTTTATGATATACAATACGAAAAGTATATTGAATTGAGGCACAATACCCTTTTCACTCTTGGATGAAGGTCTGCATTACAATTTTTTCCAGATTGTGAAAGTTGGAAATTTCTCAGATCGTGCAGTAACCACTGCAGATACCAGAAATGTACTCATGGTCTAGTTCCTCAAGCTATGGAGTAGTACACTGGTTGAGGGCAGTTTATTGATGTTTGAGTCGAAACATCCTGGCAATTATCATGAAAACATGAACAACGTTAAGTTTAAAGAATATTTTCGGCAAATATTAGACATTCCACCCAGCTTTATGATTGTGAGGGATAATGCAAATCATAACAGAAAAATTGATAAAATACTAACCACGGCATGGAAGAAATTCCTGATATTATTGATTTTCGATGAAAAAACAACATACCATTTGATGAAAGAATGATTGTAAAGGTACATGTGAAAACTAGATAATTTTGTGAAGGAAATTGTAGTCGAAGATTCAGCGAATTCATTTGATGATTACACCTCATAGTTTCTGCTTATACCTCATATCTTCTCCGATGTGCATAACAATTCATTATCCTGTAAATATTCTGAATTATAAATTGTTAATAAATGAATGAATATGGTTATTAGTTTCCAAGACTTAGTTTCAAACGTACGCCACTGCAGATATAAAACGACCTGATTGCTAAAGAAGTATTTTGTTTGCCGACCATTTTCGATATAAACATAGTGAGGTTTCCTGGTGAGGTATTATAAACCCGCCTGTATTAGCTGTGTCAAATCATAACAAAATCACAAAATTTGTTTGAGCTTTCTATTAAAGTTTTGCATTCATAATGAGTATTTATTACTTTCAACTATTTGGAAACACAGAAAAGTTTATTCATCGCTACCACTGCCTTACCTCTCTTTTACAGAACGTCATAATTCTGTCACCACACGAAGTCACCAGCATGTTTATAAGAATGTTTCACTCCACTTCTCTGCTGGTAAAAAGCCAAGAAGAACCGCTCAAGAATCCCATAGTCTTCGGGACCCCAGAAAATGATACATTGTTAGAGCATATGTTCCGAAGGAAAAAAATTATGTGTACAATCTTAGAATTGTTTCGACTACAAGAAAATTGTAATAAATTTCGTGTTGCGGCTGACAGTTTTGGTGCCATAATTTATGTAGGAGTGGTTGAAAAAAGCGAATGGAATTCGTGTTTTACTAGGAAATGAAAGGATATTTCACTTATCAGTCGGGACATTAACGTGCCTTTTGAATTTTGTCATTAGTTTGAAACCGTGGAAGTTTTTAATGCCAATTTGTCAAAAGGCAATGGCGTTGACGAATGAAATAAATAGAAACGTCCAGAAGAAAATCCATTATTTCATCAGTTCGGACTTCCATTATCCAATATAATATAAATTGATTTGACGACCCTGAGAAAAATTAAAAACAATAACCGAAAATAACAAATTTCTGAAATTACAAAGAAATAACATACAAGCAACAACCAAACAAATAAAAATTTAAATATCATGTTATCACCTGAAGACGATTGTGGATACTAACAATCGAAACGTCGTGACATAATTTGGTTTGAAATCTTTTAATTTTTATTTTTATTTTTTACTGTTTCAATTTCTGTTAATAATATTTTTAATTTCTTGATTTTTAGCTTTTATTAATATTTATAAAAGTGGTAAAAAACAGAAATTTTTATTTCTCTTTTCATGATAACTTAATATTTCAATTTTTATTTGTTTAGTAGTTGCTTGCATGATATTTCTTTGTAATTTCAGTTTTTTGGTTTAATTGGTTAATCTCTTTAGTATTTTTCAGGGTTGTCAAATCAATTTATATTATATTAGACAAAGGAAGTCCGAACTGATGAAATACACCACAAAACATTGTCAACCACCTTCAAACAAACGTAGAAAATCCACTGAAAAACAATCACTTCAATTGTGGTAAATGGCAAAGAATCTATTATTTTTGCTAGCGAAATCTAAACTATTTATTTATTTTATAGTAACCATTTTCTGAATTACAAAAATTTTTATCGAAAAGTAAAGATTTCACAAGTATTTCAAACCAAATATAAAACATCGAAAAAGAATTCTGTCTAATATGATGTAAGAAGCATGATTTGGCTAGCTGTCGCATTACACATACGATGTATTTTCAAAAAATGTACAAATTTAGCAGGCTACATACATCGATTAGCGATTTTTGACTCTTGACTTTGAGAGTATTGAGATGAACGCGTCAATCAGTCAGTCAGTGACTCAATCTGTCAGTCAGTGAGTCAGTTAGACAGTCAGTAAGTAAGTCAGTCATTGAGTCAGTCGATAAACTAGTCAGTTTGTCAGTGAGTCAAATAGACAGTCAGTAGGTAAGTCAGTCAATGAGTAAGTCGCTGAGGCAGTCAGTAAGTTAGTCTGTCAATGAGTCAGTTGGATAGTCAGTAAGTAATTCAGTCAATGAGTCAGTCGGTGAGTAAGTCTGTCAGTGAGTCAGTGAGTTAATAGATGAGTCAGTCAGTCATTCTGCATTTGTCAGTTAGTCTGTTAATGAGTCAGTAAGTAATTCAGTCAATGAGTCAGCCGGTAAGTAAGTCTGTCAGTGAGTCAGTACGCCAGTTAGTTAATAGATGAGTTACTCAGTCATGCATTTGTCAGTCGGTGTATGAGTCAATCAGTCGGAAAGTCAGTCATCGATTCATTCGGTGAATCAGTCAGTTAGTTATTCAGTTGTTGAGTCATTGGGTTAGTTATTCAGCGAATAAATGAGTCAGTCATCGAGCTAGTCGCTGAGCCAGTTGTTGACTAAGTCGGTGATCAAGCCGTTCAGTCAGTTAGTCAGTCGGTGGATGTGTCAGTCAGAGGGTCAGACGATGAATCAGTGAGTCAGTAGGTGTATCAGCATGACGGTGAGTGAGTCGGTGTGTCAGTCAGTCAATCTGCGAGTCAATCAATCAGTCAGGATGCCAGTCAATCATTCGGCTAATCAGTCACTCAGTGAGTTGGTCATTCAGTTAATGAGTCAGCGAGTGAGTTAGTCAATGAGTCAGCCGGTTAGTGAGTCAGTTAGTGACTCTAATATTGCGTATGTCGATGAGTCAGTTGTTGAGTTAGTTTGTGAGTGAGTCAGTTCTTCGATGAGTCAGTCAAAGAGTAAGTCTAAGTCTATAAGTCATTCAGTGAGTCAGTCAGTGGGTCAGTCCGTGTGTCAGTCAGTGAGTTAGTCTGTCAGTCAGTAACAAAACTTCCAATTCAAAAAACACATTTCAATGTGTTCCCAATCAACAGAACTGATCCGTGCTTCACTAGATTGGCTTTATCAGTAATTTGAATTCAGAATGAGAAGTTATTAGCTTTCTACTAAAAAATGACCATTGTTTTTTTATTTCTTCTTTAATTTTTGAAAGTTTCCCATTTTCTATGTATTCCCGGAGAAACAGAAAGCCGTTTAAAAAAAATTCAAAGAGCGTACTGAATTTTGTATACTTTTGAACGTGTTTTAGTCATTTTCAACATCGTACATGACAAGTACTTCATTGGCAAAATCTTTCTTGAGAAACGAGGTCGCATCCTGTCGTGTGACTCCATACCCAACAGACGACAACTTATCTCTGCCAAAAGGACCGCCTGCTGCCGAATAAAGGGTGTAACTCGGCTTACGTATTCGGAATTAATATCTCGAAATGCTTCGTGAGTGTATGCCACCTGCCGGGGGCCCAATGATTCACTAAATTAGTAGACGTTTATATTTCTTAATATTTCTTGGTCCTGTAACTGGAAGGTTATATTTTACCAGCACACATGTCAACGGAGGAGCGCGGCTTGCATTGTTTTGTAGGGTGGCAGGATTTGGAGTTATAATAATTTTTGCATTGTCCTGTAGTGTGAGTCTCTTACTGATTTCACTGAAACCTTCACAATAATAAAAGTCAATTACATTGAGTTGCAGGAGAAGTGCAGGGCGTACATCTCGACATCACCAAGTGAACGTCATATTGAAACGAGCTATGTTGTCAGCGGATGTTCCTGCAATTCTGGAACCCTTAGGTACCAGTCGAGATGATGGCAAACGACCAGAAGGTATGTCTCTCATACCATGGAAATACGGTAAACCTGTGATATGGGACTTCACTTGCGTTGGCACGGTTGCGGCTTCCCATCTAGCCGAAAGTTCCAAGTCTGCAGTAACTGCAGCATTCTCTGCCGAGAAATTGAAAAGAAAAAAATACCAAAATCTTGGAAACAGCTATCTGTTTCATCCAGTAGCGGGTTTTCGTTATACTGTAGTGTTAATGTTTTCATTTTATTTAGGTATTATTCAATTTCAAATGTTTGATTTATCAGCTGACTTGCTACAAATGTTTTATACGTATACGTAGTCAAATAAAAGATCTCTCTATCTATCTATCATATTATCTTGACTTTTCGATAAACTATGGGACATTCCGGATACAGTAAGATGATGAAGTTGTAATTTATGAGGGTTTTGATAACTAGAGTTTGTGAAAAAGGGTCTCGAGTGACTTTCCTGTGACACAGCTGATGTAATCGCAAAAGGCTCTAACTGGTAACCATCAACTTGCACAATGAGAGAAACAAAAGTAAAATATGATACCACGAAATTCTTATTCTTCAACCATTTTCAGTTATTGTTTAGTTCATGTGGGTTGGTAAAAGTTATTGAGTTGAGTCTTCAACAAGTATAATAGAATCAGACATTACTATCCATATTCATTCACAATCATAAACATTAAACCATCATACAACTCTTTATTCTTTGCCTCATTCAAGACATACGTTTCTAGGAGCACATTAACACGGTAACTGTATACCAATAAAACACCTTCGAAATATTAATACAGAGAAATCGACGGAAGTGAGTGCTACATATGTCCGGTGGTAGTAACACCTAGCGGTACACGACGTGTCAAGCATGCCTCTCAAAGCGGAAATTACTCTCGAATACAAATCACGAAGCGCGTTGATCTATCTAGGGACAGTTGTGTTAGAGGCGTAGCGATTTGCCTTCAGTGTGTCAAACTTCAGCTGTAAGTATGTTCATTCATTTAACATCTTTGGCAACAAACAGAACAAACTCACATCAGCTTTTCAAATGAGATGTTATGAGTATATTTGTTGCGAGCAATTTCTCTTGTGCTGGTTCCAATGTAGACCGACCCGCAGCTAGAAGGAATCTGGTATGCCTGGGATTTTGCTAAAGGTTGCTTGAGATCCTCAGCTGACCCAAAATTTTTTCGGGCTGTTTCTGTTGGCTTCAATAATGGTTTCAGGTCGTGCTTCTTTAAAATTCCCCCATCTGGTCTGTAACATTTTTAACATGGGGAAGGATATCTTTCCCCTTGACGAGCCCAGGTGGAGTTACTTTGGCTTTCTCTCTCCTGAATCATATGGCCCGCTCGAATTCTTTTTCGCTGTACCCATTCCCTTTGGAGACATTCTTTAGGTGATTGAGTTTTTGTTCAGCTACCTGTCTGTATATGTTGGTATTCTGGGACGCTTAATTTCTGTGGGCTCCTCGTTCCATTATGGATTGAATTTTTGGGTCAGCAGAGCATATTTCTGTTTGAACTATAAGTATGTACAAGTTGAGGAGGCACATAATACTTTGATCAAAGCATTTGCCAAGATGTTCAAGGGACTATGGTCGGTAGATTCATTGTAGAGGGTCAAATCTAAAAATTTGCTTCCCTAACGTACAGCAGGACGTCCAAGAGTGCATCATTCATCTTTTGGGAAGTTGACAGGAGGATGTGAATAATAATAATAATGATAAGCAGAAAGCTTCGGTAGCCTGAGCTCAATGAACTGCGCAACCCGATAACCACGGATGACGTTCGAAAAGCCCTTGTGGGTTCCAAGAACTTCGCTGCTCCAGGCCCAGATGGACTGAACACTTATTGGTGGAAAAATCTACCAAGCACCCACCGCCATCTGGCCAGAGTTTTCAACTCATGGCTGGACGGAGATCAGCCGATTTCGGATTGGTTTGTCGAGGAGCGGACCGTTCTTATTCCCAAAAGCGGATATTTGTCGATTCCTAAGAATTACAGACCGATTACATGCTTGAATTCGTGTTATAAGTTGTTTACAAGCATCTTATACACACGAATACTCACCGCAGT
>WOGJ01254160.1:0-13746 GCA_015342185.1 Leptinotarsa juncta
CGCCCTTACACACTATTATGGGATATAGTATTGTATTATCGTATTATAATTAAGTGTGAATAAAGACATATTATTATTATTATTATTATTATTATTAATATTATTATTTGGCCCCAAAAATCACTACAAAGAAATTTCGCATGAATTCGTACCATGGCTCATGAATAACAAAACTCATTCTTCATCTTGTGTTTCTTGTTGAAATGAAAATATATTTTGACACATCCGAATATGAACATCTGCCGAAACATAGTTCATCATTGTCCAAATGATCTGGGTTACTTGAATATTTCACGAATGCAAAATTATCATCTGTAGAATTTTCTACAACATGGTTTTCATCGACTGTATTTTTTTGAAAAGTTTATATGATTAGTTGTTATGTTGAGCAGTATTTAGACGCTTTGGTTGAGATTGTAGTAGGGATAAATGTCATTAGTGTGAAATACGGCAGCATTGTAAAAACATTCTAAAATCCGCCACCTGAGTATTCGCCCGATATGTATTTTTTTATAACATTTAACATTGTTGCCGATAGCTCTCAGTTCAATTTGTATATGAGTTACAACAATTGAAAATTGTTATGCTATAGCCCAACCACGGGGTGAATACTATATGTATAGTCTTTAAAAAAATATATTTTCAATATTTCATGTATTTATAAATATGACACCATTTGTCGACAAATTGTATTACATTTTAGACAATAAAGATATATCTATCTATCATCCAAAATTATATAAGGTTGGGAAAGAAATAAAAAAAAAACGAAAATAACTTCAACCGAAAGGATAAGACAATTAACTCGATCAAAAAATCTAAGGAACGTCTATTACCGATGGATTAAACTCAAAGATCCGAACATCAAACGATGTATGCGTTTCGGTCATTTTTACCGCAGTTAAGATGTAACGTTGAGCATAAAAACTCGTAGACCACGAACAAACTTTGAAATTAATTTTCAGTTCGCTATTGTTCAACTTCAATATGAAAAAAATTAATGAGAACGGAGTCGTGAATATTTCCTGAAAGGGTTCTCAGAGCCATGCATATTCAAGACATCTCAATCCAATAAGCCTTTTCATCATAAGACGAGCGCAAGCGTTGCCGCCATATTGAAATGGCGGTAATTCAAAACTTTCGTACTGTTTTAATCAACGAACAAATGAATTATTGGAAAAAACCATTGATGGTGCTTCAGTTGTTTATAAATCAGTTGAGGCTTATAATTGTGAACAATTAAAAAGATAGTTAAAATGTCATGGGCGTCCGCAAAAGGAAAAAAAGTGAGCTGATTGAGATGTTAGGTATCAGCATTCGTTTACTATCTAAAAACACATTAAAAATTAGTATTTACAGTTTTATTTTCATTATTGATGTCAATTTATTTGATGTAATTGAAAATATATTTCAGCTGACACGAGTATTACTTATGGAACTAATAAATAAATCATTAATACATTTCTATAATTTAATATTATTCACACTGTAGGTACCTGTGCATCTGTTAAAATATTATCTATTTTTGTATATTCAGATCCATTTGCTTTTTCCATATCTATTCTTCTATATTTTTCAGATAAGCTGGTTCTTGCTTTGATCACCTATAAACAAGTTTGAGGTTAAACTCCGAGAACCAGATTTCTGTAGAATTTATTTTGTACCTTACTTTATTGATTGGTTTATCAATATGTTGAAATTCCTGCTAGCTGAAAGGTTCAGGGTTTTGTTCAGTTGGACCACTTTCTCCAATGAAATATAGTGAGCAAATATAAGTATACTTGTTAACATCATCAATAGATTCACTCCTGCCACATTTTTTCACCCATAAATTTACATTTCGCACAGTTTTCACATGCTTTAATATGTAATTTGCTTGATGATTTAATTTTTTTTGCGATATTGAAGACAGGGCTTTGGAAAATTTATAAAATAGTATGTGTTGGTTTTGAATGATTTGAATCGTGTATCACTTTTACATACTCCATAGCAACACCGTTTTATTGTTCCTTTTCGTAAAGATAACATAATTGTAATGGAGTAGAAAATTTTTTTTCTGAATATTTTGACTCACTACTTTCTTTTTCAATTCTTTTAGAATATACAAACTTTGATTTATATTTTAATTTTTAAAACATAAGTTGCGGGCTCTTTAACATGGTTATTTACAAAAAAAATACGAAAGAGATGGCTGATACTGACGCATGCCCACAAAAAATTGTGATGAAAAGGCCTATGGCCTAGTGTTGAAATTTTCCTGAATCAAATAAAAAATTTCAATTTTTATAAATATATATCAGCCACTCTTCAAAAATTAACTTGTCGGTATTATATGGCAGAGTGACTTGAAAACTTCCAAGAAACACTGCTATGAAGTTAATACAGTGTTGGAAAAAAAAATAACCGGCGTCAATTCTAGATTGAAGAATAATTATGCATCGTTGAGTCTCAGCGGAATTCGTGTGTACAGGTGTACCGATTAATTTTTTTCTCTCTCCTGCCTTGACGAGTATCGTTGTGGTTTTTTTGGGAACAAATATCTCGATTCCAATCGTAATTTCTCGCTTGGAAATTGGGTTGGAGCACATAGGCGTCGCGTTATAATATTTCATTACAATAATTTTACAAAGTCGATGAATTTGCAAAATTCTACATTTTGTGGACTTCATCAAAAGTCTACAAAATGGTTTGTGAAAATTTTTAAAATTTGAAACAATTATTCTAGTTTCATTTAGGTCATCCTTTCGTTTTTTAATATGTAAAATTTTTTCAACTCGTATGTTTTTTCACGAGTGTTCTCATATTTTTCGGATTTCATAATGTGTATATTAAAGAAAACACCTCAGTACCGGGAAGGCGGTCCTCAATTGAAGACAAAATGTGAAAAACCAAGTACAAACAGTACTTGATAAAAATTAAAAATTCACGCACAAAGTATGATGACCTTTTTTTGAGTTTAGATCCGTGTTATGTGTTTTATTAGTTTGACAACGTTTCGGCAGTCTCATTTGCCATCTACTGGTGATGTTTGGAGTTTATAAATAGAATGACTCCAGTCTAGTCAGGTTTTGGATCAGGTATTTCAGTCGGAGACAAGAAAAAGAGAGAACTTTCTTTTCCTTTCAAACTTTCCAGACTTTATCAGTTAGCTCTTCTTCAGGAATTCTGGAGTTATAAAAAAAAATGTAAAAAAATATTCTAAAGAGATGAATATATTTTTAGCAAATTATTCAGAGTTGCTCTATTACATTATATGAAAAGTAAAATGTTGAAAAATCATATTCTTTTTGAAAACGATTTCCGTTTACTCTTAAAAGAATAATGGGACATAATAGCAATTGAATTGAAATTGATGTCTATATTGACATTTTTTATCAAATTTCAGTAATTTAGGTTTATGACCTTTGAGAGAATATATATTTTCAGCTGGTATGGTAAGTTTTTGTACATATGTTAAAAGTTTTTGACTTTAAAATATAGAAAAGTATACATTTTGAAATGGATATTGAAAAGAGGAAAATGAAGATGAAATAAATTTTGCTGAAAAGTAAAGATTAGAAATCACTAAAAACAGGTTAATGGGTTTCTAATAAATGTAAAATTTTTAATCTCACATATTATTATTATCAACACTGGATTCTTGCTGTTTTTGAATAGTTTTCTGCAACTTTTGTATTGAAATTCTTTAATGATAGTGCTTTCATTCCACATCCGCAAGATTAACATCTGAATAAGAGATGCCAGATCGTAGATTTGCCTGTCTCTTTGTCCGAAAGTGCCCAGTCATTAACTTCGATATAATTGTCGAGCATAACAAAAGCGTTTCTAGCGATGGCAGACAAGGCACGAATTCGTCGACCATTTCTCTTTTTCTCTGAAGAGCAATTGTGTATCGGGAGCAGAACAAAAAATTTGATGGCTTTATCTACATCACCGCTCATAATTGCTGACAGGTATATTATTGGGGTTGTTTCGTTACGGGGGGCATGGCTAAACCCATAATTTCATCACGTATGTTGTTTGGGAATAATGATTAGCCACGTAGGTATAAGGAAGTAGGGAGTTCTATTATCATAAGTATGGGATATTTTGAGTGGAGAGAATTTCATGACACAAAATTTTGAACTAAAAAAACCAACTTCACTTATGCATGCCATCTTTAGGAGAACAACCATGATTTTGACGTGGACAATATTATATACAAAAAAAGGAGAACAAAACTTAAACCTGCTGATAATAAACAAGAACAATCAAATTCATGACCAACAAAAGTCAATCACCCACCCGTATTAAAATTGTTTTCATAAAATTCAATAGAATTCTTCGTTAATAACCACTACCCATCTAGAAATAATCGTTATTGACCAATTCTTGTGTTGAAATTTATCTATTTACCTAGAATTACTTATCGAATATTGAACAAGTGTTTTATGTGGAGTGCTCAGAGCTTTTGTTAACCTTTTTTGGAGTATTCGCCTTCAATAAACAAAAAAAAAAATCAAAATTTTTGACAGAATTACGGGAAACTTTATACGGGCGAAAAAAACACATTCCTAGTTTACTCCGATAAGTAAAAAATCAATAAATTTTTCACAAAGAAAAACGTCAATAGTAACTTATCGCATTTAAAAATTTCACCTATCGAAAAGAGAGAGAGAGAGGTGAAATTTTATAGAGAAAACATCCCAAACAATATGATATGTTTGGGAGATCTAAATCTAGCTCAGTCTTCGAATTTGAAATTAGCATTTTCGCAGTTTTCTTCTCACAAGTTGCTCTTCTTTTTCGAAATTTTATCATCAGATGTCGAAGAAAATGTGAAATATGATATGATAATAATAATAACAATAATAATAATATTGACGAGATACCGGTGATGCCCTATGCTCCGGGAGATATTGAATCCGTTGTGGGAGACGAGAAGTGCCGAATTTATTGGAACTATTCGTTCCCTATCCTTAGGCTCATATAAGCTAATAAGCCTGATGTGGTTTTTTTCGACCACCAGAGCAAAACGATATTTGTCGTGGAGTTTTCAGCTCCTGGCGAGACAAATATCGTCAGAAAAGGAAAGGAAAAACGGATAAAATATCGAGATTTTCTCTTCGAACTCCGCAGACTCTCTCCAGATCACTCATGAAGATGGTTGTTCTGATTATTGGAGTCCTTGGTGGAATGATGTCCTCTCTACCCTCGAATCTTAAAATCATACCGGCTTGCCACACTAAGGCAGAAATCTTAGCCGCACAGATGCAGAAGGCTGTCATTATTGGCTCATTGTGCTTGCTCAGGGCACATAATTCTCAGATCCAATGATCACTTACCCCACGGTGTGGGGATTGGTTATTGGTTGATAATGCTGGCGCGCCCCCACGAATGTATCGGGGCTTTGGGGGATAGGGACTGACCAGCGCACACAACGGTGAAAATAATAATAATAAAAATAAATTGAAAGGTTTCACACAACATATTATTGGTTGAATAAAGAAAAATGATCAGTGCAAAAGCACTTGCTTCCTATAATAGGAACAATACAATTTCAAGATGAAGCAAAGAGAATTGAAACTTTCTATGTTTTTCACTTCTTGTAACGTTAGTTACAAATGACCTAGCTAACCATAATCTTTCGGGAAATTAAAGGCCGACTCTTGCATGTATCAGATGCATTAAAGAAGCACTTTTCCGATGTGAAGAATTCACTTGCTGTGTCATTTGGCAACAGGTTACTTTATGAGTGCCGGAGTAGTGCTGATTATCATCGATTCATACCAATAAGTAAAATCGTATTCCGGCTCGGTGACGCTGGGGTACCTTTAAAACAGTACTAAAAGACAGTGTTAAATTTGTACTATTTTTGCACTTGACGATTTTTTTTAAGTTGGTGCTATAGAAGTGATTTTATTGTATGTGGTTGGTATGAGAAGTATTTTTCAAGAAACTAAGAGGGCGTATGTGCATATATCTGGCATCGCAGTCTATCTTTCATTATTCTCATAGCGCTATATTATTTTATAACGGTATTTGGACCGTTTGTTTATGTGTGTCACCTCCATAGAGAAATTAGAGTCACCTCATCTCATCGTTACCACAGAACACCCTATCTATACAGAAGCGCATCTGAAGCGTTTCCGCTAAATCGCAAGCTTGGCTTGTATATTGTCAACCTCACATTAGTCATTTGTGTAAGTGAGGTTAGGTCTTAGAACAGTAACAATAATACACTCAACTATTAACAACTAAAGATGGCTAGCTACCGAGGTGGAAGTGTTTGTGCCTATCGAGGATGCGACTGTAAATCAAGGAATAGGACGACGTCTCTCTTTAGATTTCCTAAAGATATTGAAAGGTATGGTTTATTATCGCATGGATGAATGCATTTTTGAATAACGTTTCACCTGAATACTTATGAATAAACCATTTTTAGAGCCAAAGATTGGTTGAGAGCTTGCAATCGAGAAGATTTATTGGGCAAATCATCAGAAGCTCTTTATGGCCATTATCGTTTGTGTGAACTTCATTTTGAGAGTAACATGTTTTTGAATAAATCCCAATTGAAGAAATATTTGATTCCTCAAGCAGTCCCAACAGTTTTTGCCCATAACTTCAAACGAAAAGCTGGTGTTCTAGAAGAAGAAGCTGTTAAGCCTGTGAAAGTTAATATTTTATCAGGTAAGAACTTCATACATTCAAATCTCTTTCACGAAATTATTACATAAAAAATCAGAAAACTGGTTTTGTCAATCTGTAATAATAGACTGATTTCAGCTGTTAGATTACGAGTCTTTAGTACTGAACTTGCAAATATTGTTGTTTAATAGATATACACCTCATGTACTCAAAGCAACTCGAAATAATCTCTTGAAAAATATCATCGAATTTGATGGAAACAGAACTTCTTGGTCACATATAAAGTATTTTTACGAACAAGACAAAAAATTGGCCTTTAGGTGTGCTCCTAAACTCACGGACTCTCATATCAGTCCTACAAACTTCGAGAAGATGAAAGTTAAATTAGCAATACAAATAATCAGTAACACAGTTGCCAGTGGCATGAACACTTACGTGAGTCTAGATGGGCTACCTCCCAATGCAATATATAGTGCTGAATTCATTGAAAAACTTAATAATTTGTTTGATATATTGAATGCATCGGTGAAGAATTCTCCAAATAGATTCAATAATGTATTTGAGGGTGATAAATACTAAAATGAATTTTTGGAGGATATGATCATGTTCTTGAAAAAACTGAAAGTATTCAATCAAGAGAGGAAAGAAATAACTTCAAATGTTAAATTCATAACTTGCTGGTTGATAACAATTAATGGTATGAAGCAATTATGGGAAATACTGAAGGGTGATGGGTTTAAATATTTGAAAACCAGACGTGTGAACCAAGATTCTGTGGAAAACTTTTTTGGAAGTATTCGTCAGCAAGGTGGCAACTGTATTAACCCAACACCGGTTCAATTCATACGAGCTTTCAAAAAACTTTTCTGCCAAAGTTACTTCAATAGTGGTAATGCAAATTGTATTGACGATTTCGATATCCTGCTTACTGATTCAAAACAATTAGATATCAATACCCGCATTGTAGATAATGTAGAACAATCCACTGAAGGTGCTCTTGCAGTGGGGGATTATAGCTATAAAAATGAAGAATTGCCAGTACAAAATTCATTCACATATGTTTGCGGTTATATAATAAAGAAAGCATTAAATGTTCACAGCTGTCAGGTATGTATAAAATTTTCCAAAGATTCGGAAGATTTTGATATGGCAAAATTATTTACACATTTGAAGGCCTATGACAACAATAAGAGTTTATATGGAGGTCTAAGAAGACCGAATGAAAAATTCATTGAGTATATATTAGCCCAGGCGAAACGTACACAAAAAAGGCATGAACTTACATTAAATGGAGTATTACTGATTTTTGAATATGAGTTTTGGACCATCACTGTGAGTCCAAATCCCGATTTGCAACCCTCGGGATGCTGTGCTAACAAAATGGTGGCCGAAAAACTACGATTTTATCGCACTTTTCTCGGATTTTCGCTAATAACTCCTTAACCGTGTGGATTTGGAAAATTATTATTCTTACCTTTTTTAAAGTAGATTAAATTTGCTATAAAATGAGACCAATTCCATTTCTCTACGTTAAACAGCTAAGGAGATATGGCTCTTGAAATATCGGAGTTTTTACCAAAAAGTGAAAATTTTAAGTTTTCTTCATGTTTCTAGTTAAATACCGGAAAAATAATTTTCATTGAATGAACGTCCATTCGTTTCATAAGCTGAACAACTTTCATCGTAATGAAAATTGTAATATCTCTTTAGTATAATAATATCTCTCTTATTATAGTAGAGGAATTGTACTTTTTGGGGTTGCATGTTAAAATGGCGGAGACAGGGGGAGCTCGACCCAACCAAAGGTCAGCAGGTGTTCCTTTTGTTGTTTTTTTTGTCGGCTCTTTCATCCCCTCCCCTATTCCACCTCAACCAAACCATACAGAACAGACGCGTCTTGTCTCTTTCAGTTCAGTTTAGTGTTTGAAATCACCGTGAAACCGTGTACAAGTAAATTTATTATTTAAAGTGAGTTTATAGTCAAAATCAAGTGTCGATATGTTAGTTCCACCGGGCTTTTGTTTTATGTGTATGACTTCATTGCAAGACACGACAAATGGTCCACCAACGGAAGTTAAAAAACGAGGAATAGAGTCTCTAATAACTGTAAGTAAAAAACGAAAACTAACAGAGCACACAAATTTTCTTTCTAAGCTGAATGAAGTCACAGTTCATGATAAATGTCGGAAGAGGTACACTGCCCCAAAAAATGTTACAGCGTCTGAAAGTCGGGGAGGAGATTGTGTGTCCCAAGGTCAGGCTACAGCAACCCTGAGATCATCTCGTAAGAGTTCTCAACTTGGAAAAATCTGCATTCTATGTGGCGAGACTATACCAGAAAACTTTCTGGAACTCCAAACAAAGTTACCCAAAGAAAGACGAAATGTCATCTTTCCTGTAACTTTACATTCTACAAGGGATTCTTTTCTAAAAGAAGCTGAACGTAGAGGTGATGATTGGGGAAAGGGAATTATAGAGCGCCTGGACCATGAAACTGAGGACTTGGTGGCTGCTGATGCCAGATACCACCAAAACTGTCACAAGAAATTGTTCTCCCGTCCAAAAACAACGGGACAGAAAAGAGGGCGCCCAAAAATGGAATCTGTTCAACATGCTTTGGAGACTATTGATTCGTACTTGGAAGAGAATACTGAGGAATGCCAATTCTCATTAAATGAACTGTTGGCCCAGATTGAGGGTGGGCACATTCCAGATGTAAGAGTCATCAAACAGCATCTCATTGATAAATATAAAGAAGACATCGTGATTAGTTCCGGAGATGGTCAGCCGCCAATCGTTTGCTTTAAAAATATAGGACATAAAATCCTTTATGAGAAATGGTATGATGACAAAAAAAAGAATGCCGAGGAGGAAAGGTCGAGAATTGTGAAGGCTGCGGCGGAGATCATCTTAGAAGACATCCGCTCTCAAGTTTACCAAACCAATCAGTATCCCGCATCCGATGATTTTCTGGCCAACGTTGAATCTGACGTCCCCGAGTCAGTACTCCTTTTCTTTGAAACTGTTATCCTCAAACATAAGCGTAGGGGTGTCAGTGGCTGGAAGAGGAAATGTGTTGCTTTTTCACATGCGCTTATAACAGCTGTCAGACCAAATTCGTTCATATCTTCACTACTGACCTCGGTTGGTACATATTTATATCGCAAGTTTGGATCCAGGAACCTTGTCAACCTGTGTTCATCCCTGGGCTTCTGCTGTAGTTATGAAGATGCTATGAGGCTAGAAACTTCAGCAATAATGCAGGGTTCATCCTCTCCACCCATTGAGAAAGATGCTTTTGTGCAATTTGTGTATGACAACGCTGATATAAATGTATGCATGCTGGATGGTGAAAATACTTTCCACGAAATGGGTGGGATCATGTGTGTGACCCCGCACTCAGCTGTGTTACCACAAAAAATCATTCCAAAATTAAACCAACGTGTATCTGCTGAAACAATAGGGACTTCTTCTACCACGCAACTCCAACAATGCACTGTAAAGAAAAATGCAGGTTTATCAGCTATATCGATAGAGAAGGTGCAGGATTTCTCTGCCACTGCTGAATCACTACCCACAGCTCCAGACCTAATTTGGTCATTTGGAAAATGGCATAATACACCCGGCCTGCCAGGATGGAATGGTTTTATGGAGCAAGCTACTCATGGCCTCTCTTATCAGCGTTCAAAAGTAATTTTTTTGCCATTCATTCGTGCTCCACCCACAGATTATAGCACTATCATGACAGCTCTCGTGGAAGCCAATAATAAAACCAAAGCCCATGGTCAACGAACAAGTTTTGTCACGTTTGATCAACCTCTCTTCATGAAAGCACGCGATATCGTTGAGAACGGTAATGAACTAAACAATGTGGTAGTAAGACTTGGAGGCTTCCATCTTCTAATGTCTTTTATGGGTTGCATCGGAGCAATCATGGCAGGGAGTGGATTAAAGGAACTGTTCGAGGAAATCTACGCCAGTAAGAGCGTCGATAAAATGCTCAATGGTCACGCGTACGCAAGAGCAGTTAGAGCCCATACTCTCACTAACCTGGTACTATTCGAACTAATTTCGGGTGAGGTGCAACTCACAGAGAACGAACAGAAGGAAATTGAAACTTTGCTCAGTGAAACTCAAAGATCTTGTGTACTGAAAGCTGAGGAAAGGGAGTTTTTCCAGGATCTACAGATCAAGTTCAACAATGCGTTGAAGAAAATGGAAATGAATGGACCAACATCAAAGCTTTGGATCCAGTACTTCCATCTCACTACTCTGATGAAACAGTTCATCCAGGCAGAGCGGATGGGTGACTGGAACCTTCACCTTCAAACAGTGAGCAAAATGCTGCCATATTTCCACTCGGCAGGTCATTTCTTCTATGCTAAAAGTGCACGATTATACCTGCAAGACATGGTAGACCTCAAAAAAAGAATGACTCCTAGCGAGTATACCAGATTCACTGAGGGAAACTTTACCATCCGTCGTTCTGATAAATTTTGGAGTGGCCTCTGGTCAGATTTAACGATTGAGCAAACCCTGATGAGGTCTTTGAAAAGCAAAGGAGGTTTGATAGGTCGTGGGATTACAAGTAGTGTGTTGGTAAAGTGGACCGTCGGGACTGTGTATATGGTGAACATTTGTGAGGAACTAGAACGTTTTTGTAACACCTCCTGTTTAACTTCAGAACAGCATGTTGACATGAGAGCCACTCGAATTATTCGCGACAACCTTGATGCACAACAATTGAAAAATTGGTTTGAGGGCCACCCCCCTTTTCCCGTTACAGACAAAATCGTTTCTATTAGCACTGGGATTGTTGGAGGTGATGAAGTCAATTGCTATAATGCCAAGGAAGTAGGAACAAAACGAGTTGAAGAAATAGAAAACCAAACATTTGGAAACGTTGGTTTCAAACGTAAACATAAAGTTGTAACCTTGGCAAGCGTCAATAATTCCATTCGAGTGAAAGACAAAAAGATTGAAATTGACCCCCTAACCATATTCCAGCGAGTTGCGATCATTAAAAAATCAAACGCTGAGTTAAAAAAATATTTCAAATACGAATTGGCTCCATACCCATTGTCGCTCTTCAATGAGGGTGGTATGAGGAAGGGAACGAAATCAGTTCTGTATTCCTCCTTCACATCTCTCACCACTGATATTTCGCGAAACATCCACACCCACATCGTGATCGATGGGGGCTATTTACTTCACAAATTTGTGTGGCACCACAACTCGTCAGTAAATGCCATAATTGACGGATATATAAATTTCGTGAAAAAACATTTTGGGACCAATGTTACCGTGGTTTTTGATGGATACCCGGAGAACGCTTCTCAAAAAAGTACCAAGAATGCCGAACGTCTCAGACGATACTCAGCCCTAAACTGCAATGAAGTTATCCTATCAGCCGAAACTACGATTACTGTAAAACAATGTAACTTCTTATCAAATGACGCCAATAAACGTAGGCTGATAGAGCTGCTAAAAACAGGGTTTGAGAGGCAAAGTGTTGAGGTGATGGTGTCAGAAGAAGACGCTGATGCGGACATCGTGAGAGCTGCAATATCCAAAGCCGCGTCCTATGAGAACGTAATAATCATCGGAGAAGATGTGGACCTTCTTGTGCTTCTGGTTGGCTTAGGTAACCAAATGGACAATGTATACCTTCTGAAAAGTGGTAGAGGTGATCCAGACGTGCACTATTCAACTACATCATTCACCAGCGGAACCTGTGATTACCCTCCCGGCACAATCATGTTCATACATGCATTCAGCGGTTGTGATACAACCTCTGCCCCTTTCTGGATGGGGAAAACCAAATTTGTAACCGCCTTCCTAAAAAAACCCGAGTTATTGAAACAAGCAAAGGTGTTCCTCCACTCAAATTCAACACATGAAGAAATAGCCACAGCTGGAGAGAAGTGCCTCGTTGGAGTATATGGAGGAGATGGGGATACCACGCTCAACGATTTAAGATACCTCCAGTTCATCAGATCAGCTGCTGCAGCTAAAGTCGACCTGGCTCGTCTTCCTCCAACAACGGAAGCGGCAAAACAACACGCTTATCGTGTGTATCACCAGGTATGCACGTTTCCTTTCATTTTCTTCAATTTCTTACGATGTTAGTTTAATCACTATCACTGTATATTCTTTGCAGGTGCAAAAGTGGTTGGGAGTAGATAAAAACCCCACGGACTGGGGGTGGAAGTTGGACGAGTTGGGGCTCCTACCAGTTACCACCGAAATGGAACCAGCACCACAAACACTTTTGCAATTCATATCCTGTAAATGCAAGAAGGGCTGCGCTGGGGGTTGCAGCTGTCGCAAAGCTGGACTTAAATGCTCAGCTTTGTGCAATTTCTGCAGGGGCAAGTCCTGTAGAAATGTAACTTCTTCCCTCGGTGACAATTCTTCGAGTGAGGATGACATCGAAGTATGAAATATATCACGAAAAAAAATTCAAGTAAAACAATAATTAATATGAAAAAAAAATTGGTGTAAATAAATTGTATTTCCATTCGGCTTACTTAATACTTTTTTCCCACATCCTATTTCCTTCAACTTTCATTACGATAACGTTTCTGTAAGACTGGTTATTTTGAGGGTATTTACGAAATATGAAGAAAACTAAAATTTTCACTTTTTGGAAAAAAACTCCGATCTTTTAAGAGCCATATCTCTTTTGCTATTTGACTTAGAAAAATGGAATTGGTTTCCTTTTATAACAAATTTAATCTACTTTAAAAAAGGTAGGAATAATAATTTTCTAAATCCGCACGGTTAAAGAATTATTAGCGAAAATCCAAAAAAAGTGCGATAAAATCGCAGTTTTTCGGCCACCATTTTTTTAGCACAGCATCCCGAGGGTTGCAAATCAGGATTTAGACTCACAGTAATGGTCCAAAACTCATATTCAAAAATCAGTAATACTCCATTTAATGTAAGTTCAATGTACGTTTCGCCTGGGCTAGCTGGGATAAAATGAAAATTGAGAAATTACCACCAATCGAATGTTTTTGCAATGAATTAAGGAAGTGTAGTGTAACAGAAGATGAATATTCACATGCTGTTAAAGTATGGGAAACTTTCAAAATTCAAAATTTGCAACAATACATG
>WOGJ01254300.1:0-13659 GCA_015342185.1 Leptinotarsa juncta
ACGACTGATGCAGTCAATATTCCTAAAGTAATTCAAATGTTTTTTGCCTTCATTCTTTAGCTCTTTTTCTCGTTTAATTTTTTTTCTCAAGCTGGATTAGGTCTGCTGGTCACATATGATGCAAGGAACGCATCGTTAGAAAATATATTAAAATTCAAGGCTGAAAACTGCTAACAAACTTCGCAATTTTGTAGTTGGCAGTGTATTGAAAGAGCTAGTTTTCATTCCATGCAAGAGTCGGCTCTTTCAAAGCCTCCACAAGTGGCTCTTTCAAAACATCATTTAAGTTGTAACCTCAAAATACATCTATTTCGCTTAGACATTACGAAATCAATATTATCGTAAAATAATGCTAAATATAGGCGAAACAATACAACGTACCAATTTCATTTATTCATGCTGCACTTTTCTTTGTGAAACAAATTAAGTAAACGCAAACAAACATACTTTTTGGTACTAAAATCTTTGATGAGGTCTACCGACGCCATTTGTTTTCGCAGAACTGTCAAATTTTTGTGGATGACAGCTATTCAGTGTTGCCATACAAACATTGAAATTAAATTATTACAGGATTTTGGTATGTGGTAGAAAATCACATCGGCTCTTTCAAAGCCTGACTCTTTCATACACACTCCCACCTACTCACTCCTCTGTAGTTCTGAAATCTGAAGCCATCATTCTCCCGCATTCAGTGTCAATTTTCTCCCAAAATAGTTTAGCGAACGCAAAATACACAGTGAAAAAATAACATAGACAACTTGGCATTTCTCACAGATATTACACCACCGGTTCCTCATCTCAATAAACAGAGATTTAAAGTGATTCAGTACAAAGCAGGTCGTCTGTTTTACAAAAGATAACAGAACGCGCTTCAGAATGGGCCGTATGCGCCCTATTAATGGGGCTTAGGGCCGGCTTAGACGGGGCATATTAATAAAGTCATAATGCTGTGTTATGGGATACACTCTTCGGGATACTTTGTCCTCGCTTACGGGAATTAATTTGGGACGGGAGAGGAGGAGAACAAACGGTGCTTGTTTGGGGTTGTTGTGTATTTGTATATTCATATGAGCGGATCATTTCGAAAAACTTAACGAATGAGTTTTGTTATTTAAGGGTGAAGACGGTTTTCCGAAAATCAACTACAGTTGGGTCAACGAAAGAATGTGCAATTTGAACATGCGGCAGAAGTTAACAAACTGTATTGAATAATTTTTACTAAGCGAGTTTTATGATTGGCTGAAGAGTCATAAAATTCAATTTGAAGTCATGGTACAGTGAGGATTAGAATGAGAGGATGGTTATATCAGTCGTGTTGTCAATGTTCAGTTCAGGAACTGGTTGCGATTTGAGTGTTAAAATTCGATATTGGTGAAGTCATAATTACTTAAAATTTTTGATATCTGTTTAAAATATGTCGTCCTTGGAGAAGTACTAATAGTAATAACGAGTGTGATAACAATACAGGATTTTTCTAGTATAGTGATTCCAATAGCGATGCTGAACAATGCGAAAAAGAAATATCAGTGAAAAAGATTCGAACGCATTCGAATAATGAAACACAGAGAGTATGTTTCAATGTATATAAAATCTACATCTCAAGTTTGGTTTCGAGGGAAACAGATTTGACAGAAATTCCTTTCTCAACTGTACCTAAAATAGTGAAAACAAATCTTATGAACGTGATACAGGATTCCTACTACTGAAGTCATAAGGAAGAAATTGAATACTTCCGGCCATAACGTGAGCTGCTATGACAAAACTCTTCAGAATTGGATAAAGAAACTAGGATTTAAATTCAAAATAATAAACAAACGTCAAACAGTTATGGAAAGCAAATGAATAGTGGAATTGCGTGACAAATACTTAGAACAAATAACTAAATATAGACAAGAACAACGGCAAATTTTCTGTTTGGACGAAACTTGGTATGACACTCAAGACACAGTAACGAAAGGGTGGGCTGATGGTTCGAGAATGTGTACGCCTAAAATACCTGTAAACAAAGGATCGCGACTAATCATTGTGCATTGCGGCGAATTCTTTGAAATTATCTGAAAATAAACTTGAGGACTGCTATGTTGACTATCATAAGAACATGGAAGCTAATATTTTCGAGAAATGATTTGATTGATCTGAAATTTGGAAGCGAATAGTGTAATATTTCTTAACAATGCTTTCTATTATTCACGACAGCTCATCAAAGTACCGAATAAAAGTTCGAGGAAAGATGAAATACAAAGTTTTTTAATGGATAGCAATTTTTCTTTTGAGTATTACCATACCAAAAACCACCTACTTGAAGTTTTACAGACAAAAACATTTGAGAAAGTGTATGCCCTTGAGATTATTGCTGAAAAGTATGGACACACCATACTGACACTCCCCCCTATTTTTGTGTTTTCAATCCCATCGAGTTGATTTGGGAAAAATTGAAACAAAGCATCAGGCGTAAAAATAATTTTCCAAAATCTGATAAGAAGGTGATACAGGTAATTCAAGAATAAGTATCTGATATTACTGAAGAAGCCTGACACAAAAATATTAAAAAAGTAATTTTAGTTGAAAAAAACTATAAGGAGATTGGACACTTTCATATTAATGGTGGAAATAAATTCATTATTGATTTGAATGATGACAGTGATAGTGAAACAAAGAATACGGAAGAGGAATTATTCGGCTCCTGCTTTGGAGACATTTTCAATAATCACTTGGAACTGTACTTACAACTCGAGGGCGAGGTCGCAATGTCCCTTGCCCCTAAGTCTCGTCACTAGCTCTATGCTTGCCAGGGAACTCATAGAACAATGGGCAGCTAGTTTTCATAGGAATATGAGTGGTTTAGTGGTAAGCATGCCAAAAAAAAACAAATGCTGTCATCCAAACTCGAGAAGGTAATACCTAGTATAGGTATTCTAAATCATTATTTTGTCCCATGATTCAATTAGGTTAGGTTCGATTTTATGATTTGAATTAAATTTTTTACTCAAAACAAACTGTCAAAATATAAAATGTTGTGATGATAAGATAATTTTTAAGTCATTCGTGACATCGTAATTTCATGAATTGTTGAGTTCTTCGTCTTATAATGTCATCCAGATTGGTGCTGAAGAGGCAATAAGGCAAGTATCTTATTCCGAAACATCGTATGTCCGCCATTTAGGATAAGAGTGTTCAATCTAGGTAAAATTTCACCTCTACTATATTGTGTAGAAATACTATGAATGATTTCTGATTCTATTCCATAACGAATGTTTGGAGTGCAAACTTAATAAAAAAAAAGTATTTTTAAGAGAGCTTCTTCTTCCAATCTGTGTCTAAAAGTTACTCCTCTGAGTGATCTACTGATTTACACATCTTTATGAAGAGTTGATTTTGAAATCAATTGCTCCCTTCTTTTCTTTGAAGTATTAAAATTCATACTCTGGTAAATGTCTCAGAAGAGTATTTTGAACGTGACTTAAAAAACAATATTTCTTTTCCAATTCCGAAGTAGGGTATAAAGTCGAATAATTCAATTGTTTTTTGGGAAAGAAAGTTTTTGACTTTCTACTACTCGACCTTGATACAAAAAAATGTGGGAATCTTTCAAAGAAAGAAAGGAAGCAATGCAAGAAGTAACTCTATATATAGATGTGTAGATCATGCAAAGAAGTTACTTTCAGACACAAATTGGATGAAAAAGCCCTCCTGAAACAGCTACTTTCATATAAACATTGAAGTACACGAAAGAAAAATTCTTTCGAAACAAATACTTTTAAATGAACACTAAGTTATACAAAAAATACTTTTCCCTACTCAGTTTGTATTCCAAACATTAAATCAGATATTATTCATAGGATTTCTACACAATATACTGAATGAAAGGTAAAAACTGTCACTTACATGGAGTCATCCTCACTGGTAGATTTCGATGTTTCACCCTAAGCCATTTGCCTTCAGTACCAGTCTGGATAATATTATAAGATTGGTACTGAAGAGTCCTAAGGCAAGTGTCTTACGACGAAACATCGATGTCTACAGTGAGGATGACAGTGTTCCATGTAAGTGAAAGTTCTACCTTTCATTTAGTATGCTGTGTTAGAATTCCATAACGAATGTTTGGATTACAAAATATGTAGAGAAAAGTGTTAATATAAAAATATTTGTTTCGAAAGATTTTTCTTTCGTGTAATTCAATGTTTATGTGAAAGTAACTGTTTAAGGAAGACTTTTTCTTCCAGTGTTTGAAAGTTACTTCTTTGCATGATCTACACATCTATGTATAGAGTTACTTCTTTTGAAAATGATTGGTTCGTTTCTTTCTTTGAAAGATTCCCACATTTTTTTGTATCATGATGGAGTGGGAGAAAACCAAAAACTTCCTTTCTTGAAAATTAGTTACTCATAAGGATTGTTGAAAAAAATCATTACAGTCATGCCATTTTTTTTTTGGTTTGTTCCTTGAGAGTTATTATATATATATAATCTACAAATCTCCATAATGGAATTTCATTATTATTTTTAACTTTTTTGTTATATGGTGTCACAAAAATCGACTCTAGCTCTCTCAGTTCCCGAGATACAGAAAACTACGAAAACTCTATTTTTCCGTATCTTTTTTTATTTCCATAGATATAGAGAATGTTGTTTGCATTGTGTTATTGAAACTTTCATTGCACTATCTGAATATGGTCATAAAATTTTCATACGGGGCGTTGTCAGACATGGGACACTCTCAACTTTTAAACTTGAAAATACGGACCTGTATTTTTGTAGCAATTTGGTGATCAGTAATATATCACAAACCTCTGATCAATTTGTCAATTAGTAAATGACATCACTCCAAATTCAAAACTCATATGAAACAACAAATGAAAGTTCTGGCTTTTGCTGGTATCTTCTATTTTCTTTCATTTTCTGAATAATATTGAAAATTTCTAAACCTGCTTTGCCTCATTATTGGTGCTAGGCTAACCACGTTTTTCTCGTTGGACTTAGTTGCCTTTAAATGACAAGCCTCAGTATAAGTTAGCATTGATTCGGCAGAAAACTCAAACTTTTCTTGCTGAAGATAAACTATAGCTTACCTTCGACATCGATCGTTTTGAGCTCTGCTTTTGTCTTGTTACCTTGAATTGAACTGTCAGTATTGTTTTCTGGAAAATGCAACTTCTCTCAGGAACATAATATGAGCTTTGAATTAAGATTTACACATTTATTTTTAGTTTTTCCAAACAATAACACTTATTTTTCATTTCCTACTAGCGACGCGCCCCGACTTCGCACAGGTGCAATGCTGATACCAAATATACATATAAACGATCGCTGCTCATTATAAAATGCTGGCACTATTTATATTCACGCGCCAATGGCCCCCTGGCCGGTACCGCCACGACTGCTGTGATCCTATATTTGAAATATGTAATATCTTTGAAAATATTGATTCAAATTACATGTTGTAAAGGGCCATATTAAAGCACAATGTATTTAAGGCACTTAATTAGATAAGAATGAATGCTGTATCGCTTCGTAAATAAGACATTAACTCTCGAGAATAGTAAATGATCATTGTGGGTACCTTCACGGACTTTTTTGTAGACTTTTTTAAGGTGGGCAATACGTACATTTTTAATCTATCTCGTAGGGTTAAGCCAGCGCAGCGTTTACAATGTAAGCGCAAAAAAGTGTTTATTTATGACATTACATTAGGAACCTATAAAATGATCAGTGGTTTTTTACTGCATTATGCATGTTATATACATATAAAATTTTCTCTTGAATCCCTTTATCTATAAAAAATCCGCATCATAATCTGTTGCGTAGTTTTGAAGATTTAAGCATAATAGAGATACACAGAGGAAAGCGACTTTGTTTAACTACTATGTAGTGATACAACTGATGAAAATTTTTGGAAGTTGTACGATGTGAATAACACATTTTAGGTACTTGAGGTACTTCAGTCTCATGATATTATATGAACATTTTCTAACAAATTGCTACAAAAAGTACATGTTTATATTTAAAATTTCAGAGTTGAGAGTGCCCAAGTCTGACAACTTCATGTATAAATATGTTATGCCTTTATTCTGACTGTATAATAAAAGTTTCAAAGATGAAATATAAATAGATGCAAAAAAAATACCGCAAAATAGAATTTCGAAATTTTTGGTTTTTCTGGTATCTCCGGAACCAAAAGAACTCGAGTCGATTTTTCATTATCATTTAATAGTAACTGAAAATAGGCAACTTTGTCGCAATTCAATCGTCTCTCAATCTCTCACTGATTACGAGATCACGATGCATGACATGTAAGAAGAGAGAAGATAAAAGATCAATATTTTTCAGCAGTTTATCTTTTCTGTTTGTGGGAAGAATAAGGATGAACAAAGATATTTTCGGTTTTTTCCAATGTAGAGAACAAAGTAAAATACCAGTGAACATAATGGTGCTGCTTCTGAGATTAACTGATCTAGATGAATTACGAATTTGGGATCTAATTTTTTCGAGATAATATAATGTCAGTTTTCCTAAAAAATTAAGCTTGTTTACTTAGTGGACTTAAATTTCACTGAAAGATTATTACATATGAAATGTGTTATCTTTTTGGGACATTAATTTATAGTACCTATCAGAAATCTGCATTGATCCCGTTAATCATTAAAAATCTATAAATCAGTTACCAGGGCCTGGGTATTGGAAAACTAATATTCATTTCTTTCCAATATCGTATTATTGAAAAAATCATTGATAAACATATTTAATGAACCAAATGTACTCAAAGTGAAAAAGTGCACATGTTATTAATAATTGGAAAATATCATTAAAATTTCAGAAATGCTTGAGTTGTGTGTTGAGAGATATTCTAACCGACAACATTTTGTACATCAGTATTTTCCGTGCGTTCGTTTTGGTTAAGGAAACGTGCTTCAAGAAACAGTATTTTTGTTCTGGTGTGGAAAAAGTGTTTTTTTAATAGACTGCGATACATGTTGGAAATTCCCTTTGATTAAGGAAGTATTTTCATGATAGTAATCATGAACAGTGAAATTATTTTGAAAAGTCATCACTTGTAATATCACTAGTGTTTAAATTTTTTCCGGGAATCTTCTCTAGGTCACGAATATTCTTGAAATGAGCGAGACATTTCCAAGAATAATTCAAGCACGCATGGTATTCGAAAAAAAAATTTTATACCATATCAAAATGCCATGAATCATTTGAAAATATAATTTATAGCCTTCCACGGTAGGTGAAGGTAGGCTTGCATGGCATTAAAGAATTGATAAATCAATTGAAATAGCCGTATAATGTGACAGTTATTTCAATTCATTGTGTAAGTCTGAACAAAATAAGTCGATTTGGTCAAGAAAAGTTATTTGTATCATTTATTTTACCAATTGTAATTGAGAGAAATGATATTTGGAAATTCAATAAGTAAAATGTATTCCTTCTGGGTGGTTCAATAGAATAGTTTATTTCATCAGTTCGGACTTCCATTGTCTAATATAATATAAATTGATTTAAAATTCCTGAAAAAAAAGAAAAAGATTAACCTGAATAATAAATTTATTATACAACAATTTGAAATTACAAAGAAATAACATTCAAGCAACAACCAAAATCATAAAAATTGAAATATTAATAAAAGCTGAAAATTAAAAAATTAAAAAATATTATCAACAAAAAATGAAAAATAAAAATTAAAAGATTCCAAATCAAGTTACGTACCGACGTTTCGATTGTTAGTATCCACAATCGTCTTGGGTGATAACTGTTATCATTCGAAGACGATTGTGAAACAATCGAAACGTCAAAACGTAACTTGGTTTGGAATCTTTTAATTTTTATTTTTAATTTTTTTCAATTATTTTTTAATTTTTCAATTTTCAGCTTTTATTAATATTTAAATTTTTATTTTTTTGGTTGTATGTTATTCCTTTGTAATTTCAGTTCTTTGTTCATCAAAATTGATATTTTCGGTTAATCTGTTTAATTTTTTTCAGGGATTTCAAATCAATTAATATTATAAGAGACAAAAGAAGTCGGAACTGATGAAATACACCACGAAACATTGTCTACCACCCTCAAACGAATCGAATAGTTGATAATTTGTCGCGAACAAATCTCTAATTTTAGACTGATCAACTGCTGTCACGAACCCTATCCAGAATGCATTGGGATTCATATGTTCCGATATTTATTTTCCACATCTGTATAACGACAAATGTGAAATATTCACATAAATCCGTCATTTTACTGAATTTAGTTGAACAAAAATATCAGCTAGATTTTCAGCACAGTATTTCATCTGAGGTTTGAGCGACTGCAATAATTAGAATTTTTCTTTAATTTTTTTTGTTTCAGTCCGGAAGAGTTGAATTCATTCTAATATGCAGATTCAAACTCATCCTCAAATTTTGATCATTCGTTGGTGTATCATTTTCAAATAGTTATTAATATGAAATGTCAAGGTTCAGGTAAATCCACTACAATCATTTTTTTTTAATCTAATTTTGATTTAAAGTGGAGTAAAGTAAGAGGGAAACTTATCTTATACATTTGTATGACTAGTCAAATGAATCTGGAATATTTTAATAAAAATATTTTATAATTGATGATAATTGATGCTTTAAAAAATGAAACACAAATTAGGGAAAAAGTTTTTTCTTTAAAAATTAGAGTTTTTAAAAATGAATAATTGGTTCTCATAAAGCTTAGTTGAATAGATGGGTGATTACTATCATTATCAAAATTTGAAACTGATTGTAATATGCACATGCAAAATTTTCACCAACTTCATTGATTATTCGACTTCATTGATTGATTTCTTGACGCGCGAAACGCGCGTCAAGAAACAGTATTTTTGTTTCACTATGGATAAAGTATTTCCATTGATCTTGTTTTATGACAGGTTCCAAATTCCTTTTATCAATTCAATATTGTGATTCAAGTTTCGGAACAACATAAAATTGGTATTCGAAGGCCAATAACTGTACTGTCCCTTGACGCCCTTTAGTATGTATATAAAGTAATTTCATTCAATTTATTTCACGACAGGGGTGCCAAATTCTCTTCATCAATTCAATATTGTCATTCAAGTTTCGAAACAATATCAAATGAGTATTGAAATGCCAATTCCCATACTGTCTTTTGACGCGCGAAACGCACGTCAAGAAAGAATCTTTTTGTTACCGTATGGATAAAGTATTTTCATTCATCTTATTTCACGAAATTCTTCTTATCAATTCAATATTGTTTTTCAAGTTTCGCAACAATATTAAATAGGTATTGAAATGCCAAAACCCATACTGTCCCTTGACACGCGAAACCCGCGTCAGAAGACAGTATTTTGATTTTGGAATAGATAAAGTAATTTCATTCAAATTATTTCACGATAGGGGTGCCAAATTCTTTTCATCAATTTAATATTGTCATACAAGTCTCGAAACAATATCAAATGAGTATCGGAATGCCAATACCCTTACTGTTTTTTGAGGCGCGAAACGCCCGTCAAGAAACAGTATTTTTGCTTCAGTATTGATAAAGTCTTTTCATTCATCTTATTTCACGACAGGTTCCAAATTCTTCTTATCAATTCAATATTGTGATTCAAGTTTCGAAACAATATTAAATAGGTATTGGAATGGCAATACCCATACTATGACTTGACGCGGGAAACGCGCGTCAGAAAACAGTATTTTTCTTTTGATATAGATAAAGTAATTTCATTCAATTTATTTCACGGCAGGCGTTCCAAATTCTTTTTTCAATTCAATATTGTAATTCAAGTTTTGAAACAATATCAAACTGTCTTTTGTCGCGCGTTTCGCGCGTCAAGAAACAGTATTTTTGTTTCAGTATGGATAAAGTCTTTTCATTCATATTATTTCAGGACAGGTTCCAAATTCTTTTTATCAATTCAATATTGTGATTCAAGATCCGAAAAAATATTAAATAGGTATTGGAATGCCAACACCCACACTGTTTCTTGACGCGTGTCAGAGGACAGTATTTTTGTTTAAGTATAGATAAAGTCTTTTCATTCATCTTATTTCACGACAGGTTTCAAATTCTTCTCATCAATTCAATATTGTCATTCAAGTTTCGAAACAATATTAAATAGGTATTGGAATGCCAATACCCATACTGTCTATTGACGCGCGAAACGCGCGGCAAGAAACAATATTTTTGTTTCAGTATGAATAAAGTATTTTCATTCATCTTATTTCGCGACAGGTTCCAAATTCTTCTTATCAATTCAATATTGTGATTCAAGTTTCGAAACAATATTAAATAGGTATTGGAATGCCAAAATCCATACTGTCCCTTGACGCCCGAAACGCGCGTCAGAAGACGTTATTTTGGTTTTAGTATAGATAAAGTAATTTCATTCAATTTATTTCACGACAGGCCCAAATTCTTTTTATCAATTCAATATTGTTATTCAAGTTTTGAAACAATATTGAATGGTTATTGGAATTCTAATACCCAGTATTTTTGTTGCAGTATAGATAAAGTATTTTCAATATTGATAAAGTATTTTTATCTAATTTTTTTCACGACAGAGATTCCAAATCCCATCATCAATTCAATATTGTTATACAAGTTTCGAATCAATATTAAATGACTTTTGGAATGCCAAATTTAAAATTGGAGTTCAGAACAGATATTTGACCAATATCGACATATCGTAATTGATATAATTCAATGTCGCCAGATGTCATGATTCTAATATTGGTGGTAAAGTATAAAACTAATATATTTTCGATATACCATATAACAATATGCAGTTGGACGTGAAGTCATGTTGAAATATTGTTTCTAGATGACTACCATTTACGATATATCCATAGTGGCCCAACATGTGTTACATGGAAAATTAAGATTCACATTACATAATTCAAAAACTGCAACTTCAATTTTAATCAATAAATTCTACATGGAAATATCAGAAATTTTCATTGCCACACATAGTATATCTTTTTTTTTTAATGTTTCTCCGATTATGAATTAGCTTATATTATTCTCAAATGATTTACTGTCACTATATCCATCATATATGTTTATCCAAACTAATTCCCAGTAGATAGTCAATATCTACATATAAATATGTAGGTATGCTTGAAATGTCTACGTTTTTTGTCAGTCGTGCAACATCATTATGAAAGCTGTAATATTAACGTTTTTAATATCTCTCAATCTTATAAAGTGCTTTGTTGTCATTGAAAAACCTCAAGACGAATTGATTTCTGTAGCAGTGGTGAGCTCTTTATTCTCTACTCAATTCTGTTAAAACTCTCAACCTTTTTTTCTTTGGGAGTAGAGTAAAAAACGTAGCTTTCAACTATAATAAAAAAATTATGAAGATACGTAAATCATGCATAAAATTTTCCTACTCACTTTCTTACTACTTCGAAATTTTGTAAACAGGACACTTGTCTTATCTCCCCAAAAGCACCGTTTCGGATGACATTACAAAAAGAAGCACTCATTCATAACGTTGCTTAATTCAATCACATCTATAAAAAAAATGAATATAAATTGAAAAGGAAATATTTTTAGGAGAGATTGGTTTTTTTGGAAAAGAAACTTTTACGTTTCATAATTCTACATTTTTGAAAAAAAATCTTAAAAACTTCTAAATAAAGAAAATAAGAAAAACTACAATAAAACTCCGTATACAGAGATATAATTACTAGAAAAGGACTCTTTCCTTCGTGTTCATGTGAAAGTAGTTGTTTCAAAGAATATATACCCCTTTCAATTTGTAGTTAACAACGTAATGTCATTTTACAAATTATCACTATAAATCTTGAGTGATTTTTTTAATGTTCTTAGTAAATATAAAAATTACTAAAATCAGATATGAAATGGATTACCAGTTCAAACTAGTATGAAATAAATTTTATTCAGCTTCAATGAATTCAATGAAATCACCTCAACGAACTCTTTGAACATGAATTAGGAATTTTTTGGAAAATATCCGGGTGTTTACCATTGTCGATTACAGTGTTAAATATGAATATTTGGAATTCAAACGAAAAAGAGAAAATTGTTTTTCGTACAATTCAGCGTTAATATAAAAGTATTTGTTTCGAAAGTATTTTTCTTTCGTGTAATTTAATGTTTATATGAAAATATCTGTTTCGAAAAAGCTTTTTCTTCCAGTTTGTGTCTGAAAGTTACTTCTTTGTATGATCTACTTATCTATATATAGAGGTAATTTTTGAAATTGATTGCTTTCTTCCTTTCTTTAAAAGACTCCCATATTTTTTGTATCAAGATGAAGAAGTAGAAAGCCAAAACCTTTCCCAAAAACTGATCTCTTCTGAAAATATACCCTTTTAATTTGCAAAAATGATTCAAGAACTATTACCTGCAAAATTTTTCGAATAATTATATATTTCTCGCAAGCTGAATATACATTATTGATATCTTCAGTTCTTCCAAATAATTGAAGTCATTCAGATTTATTATTTAATCAAATTTATCGATTGACCGGCTCAAAAAAATATAATTTGCGTATTTACTCAATTACTTAAATTACCTAATCATTAACATTTCATTGACCTCTTCTCAACTATACTTTCTGGTCCAGCAATAAGTTTTTGTTACTTCACTAGACGTTTCGACTATTAGTATCCACAATCGTATTCGGGTAGCGTATTCTAAAAACACTTTATTATGTGATTTTCGCCGTTTTTGTAAAACTGTTTAGCGAAAATTACACAATAAAGTGTTTCTAGAATACGTTACTTATGGATTTTCATCAAGTATCGGCCGATTCCATAATATGTCTTCGGGTAGACTATTTATAGGTCATTCGAATGCTTTCACCTATCACCTATTCTCTCTCCGCCTCACCGGTTTAGGTAGAGCTGACCGTTTGGCGGGATTTAGCCACTTGATTATGGGTTTCCATATGTTGCGAATCTCCGCGCTAGCTTTACTAACTGAATGCGTTGTTGGACAACATATATGCGGCTTCCTTGAATTTCCTCCTAAACCAATGTTCCTCTTTTCCTCTCTATGTATCATCTCAGCTTGAGACCACTTGATGTTATGTTGAGTAGTCCAAAGATGCTCTGCTATTCCCGATTTACTGGTTTCTCATCGCTGTGTATATTTCTTGTGCTTGGCAATACGGACTTTCAATGGCCTGTTAGTTTCACACCGATATAGGATTTTCCGCACTCCCAGGGTATCCGGTAAAGGCAATTCTTGGAATCGCAGACCTCTTTTGGTGGCCTGGTTTTCGTGAGGCTGCCATGGATAGTGTTTCAGGATCTGAAGCAGGTTCTGATGTTGTACTTAGACCCAATTCTTCTTATCCTTTTCTACAATCATATGATGAGAAAAGTGCAAGTACTGGTTGTGACGGCTTCTCTTCCTTGCGAAGCCCTTGCTGTGTTTTAGCCAAAGTCTGTTCCAACATCACTTTGGAGTAACCATTCCGTTGAAGATCACTTTTAATGATGCCTAGTTCATTCTGGAGACATTCCTACATTCCTTCGTATCACAGAGCCCGAAAGTACGATCTACTAGAGTTTTGATGATTCCTCTTTTAGTCGATTAATGGTGGTTGGATTCGTGGTTCAGATACTGTCCCGTGTGAGTGGGTTTTCGGTATACAGATGTTTCCAACTTAGTGTCGGTCCTCTTTGCCAAAACATCTAA